>MU226566.1:1315984-1329814 GCA_018584345.1 Thuja plicata
ACTATTGCTCGGGTTCCTCCAGATGCCCTTTTTGCTGAGGGTACGCCTCCCAGAGGCCGCCGCCGCGGGCGCAGTTCTTTGGCGTTCCGCTCGCACACTCCTCGGTCCCAGGGTCCTCGTCACCACTCTCCGAGAGGTGGTGGGGACGGATGGCGGCGCCGCTCGGCTTCTCCGCCTCCTCGGCCTTCTGGGTGGGCGCCGGCTCTGGCGCAGTCTGCCCCTCCTTATGCTCCTGGTGCTCGCCGTGGTTTGGATTGGCCTCCTGCCACCTCTTCCAAGTATCCCCGCCTGGCTCTTGCTATCTCCCCGCCCAGGGCGGATGAAAAAGAAAAAGAAGATGATGATGGTTGGTCGCTTCCCGACCCTCCTGTCAATCCCACTAAGGCGTGGGGATCGGATGATAAAGATCCTCCACCTTCTGCTACTGCTCTTGCTACCTAATGGCTCTATGTTTTTTTGATGAATAGTCTTCGTTTCTGGCTTTGCCGTGTGAACTCTGCGGGGTGATTTCTATATCCCCCGGCCCCTTTTTTGTGGATATGTAACTTTAATATTTTTTAATAGAAAAGGCTATTCATAAAAAAAAAAAATTTAAATTGCTATAATCTCATTAGCATAAACAAACAAAACAAATTGACTCAAAATTATTTGAATGACCTTGTCATCATGTAGTACAATCCTTTAGGTGCAAGTGAAATTGAATAGTTATTATGGCAGTCACATGAACAAACAAAACAAATTGGCTCAATTATTTGAATAACCTTGTCTTTTAGGTAGTACCATCCTTTGATGTAAGTGAAATTGAATTGTTATTTTGACATTCACTTAACAAATAAAACAAGTTGACGTAAAAGTATTTGAATGACCTTGTCTTTATAGAGTACAATCTTTGATTGTAGATAAAGGTAGTGGAGAGGCAAGAGACTCGTAAGACTTTTGAACTTATATTAATCTATATTCACATTGTGTAAACAATTTGGATCCCATATTTAATTATGATAGTTGAATGATTCGAATTGAACAATAAAATAATAAAATAAATATAATAGCAAATCAAGAAATAAAATAAAAGGTGTTAATGTAGACTTCATAATATATACATCATGACCATATGGTTAACCATATGGTTAAGGGTTTGTTAATAATGATATGATTCCTCTAAAACAAATGGATACAATGCATATAAGATGCTTTTAAGGTTAAGGATAATCTAGACATAACCCCTTTCTTTTATCTGTAATATTTTTCCATTTACCTCTTTTTGAAACAACATAAGTGATTTAATCTATGTTGCCATCCAAAAATGCTGTAAACAAACGAAACATGCGAAAATAGTGGGTTTCTAAAGTCAAAAATAAGTGGCAATATAAATTGCACCTAGACTATCACTTGTACCATCACATCCCAATAAAAACACGTTCCAAAATGCAAGGTCAAAATTCCATTAAAGAGAGAGAATGCCACGTTTACAAAGAGCAAAACGTGTACACCCTTTCTATGGGTAATTAAAGTAAATGATGCGGAGTTTAGGTTTTGAGCTCATGAATCCACATGTCCATCTATTCCAATTCCTCACTCTTAACAACCAAATTTAACAAAATTCTAAAACTCTTTGGGAGGTTTGATTTGTAAAAGAGAACCCTCCCCTCAATATAAAATAAATAGAGAAATAAATGATGTATGCATCGGTGAGATGTGTAATAAGTTAGTTTAAAATAATGTTATTAGAAAAACTTGTCGTTTATGAAATTCTTTGAGATAAAAGTAAACTATTTTTATTTTTAAGTTGGAATTATCACTAAGGATAGAGAGTGTTAAATGGGGATTGAAGTTTTAGAAAATGATTCAATTTAATCATTATATTTGATCATTTTTATTAGAAATGTATCTTTTAATTAAAAGAAAAAGAATCTACAATAGAAAAGAACAATATGATAGAAGCAATTCCAAGTCAAAAAGTTTGAGAGCAACAACACATGCTAAAAATAAAAGATAATTGCATTAGCAAGATAGATGAAAGTAATAAGTTATCAATTGAGAGAAAATTAATTTTCTCTAGAAGTACAAAGCTCATATTCTTTCGTAATGATATTGAATATCTTAAGTAAAGATCCATTGTGAACTTTAGCTACAACTTCCAATTGGGACTGCACTCTTGATAGTTGTGTCTGGAGCTTTGACTTATTATAGTGATTCTCCTTCAAGACTTTAGCAAGTGTTGTCTATTTTAAATTAATCTTAGAGAATAGCCCATGCGTTATCACTTTCATTGTAGTAAAAGTATTAGGAAAGATAACTCACATCAGGCCATTCAAATATATAAAATATGCATTGACGAAAAGATTTTGAGTTCATGTTTGTGAGTAATGCGGCCCTAGAAGAGTTGATTTCAAATTATAATTGCTGGCTAAATAAGGCTAGAATAAGAGTCATGATTGTTTGTCAAATTTGTCGAGTATGCTTGCAAGTCACAAAAAACATGTTTAATAGTCTCTAGCTTGTGACAAAAATGACATTTGATGGAATAGTACTTATGAAGAAAAGTGAGACATTCTCCAATAGTGACTTTATAATGAATGATTTTCTATGCTAAAAATTGAGCTTGGGCCTCAACATTAGATTTCCATACCACAAAGCTCAAGTTGAACCATTTAGATTCAGGCCAATTCAAGATCCATTTCAAATTTAGTCTTGGCTAGATATGAATTACAGGGAGGATTTTAAGGCAAATAAGTTTGACAAGGAAGTTATCAATATTATAGTTTGAACACCACCTCCAATCTTTAAGGAAGTTGCATTAAATGGGAGTAGCAAATTGAAATGAATAATATCTTGCACCCTATGAATTCTATTGATAAGAGCTTTGGACAATTTAAAGTCATTCTTGAGTTGCAATTCATTTGTCCAAGTTAAGGATGTGAACTCCCATAAGTTTCTGAATTCCATAATTCCCTTTTTGAGTACAAGTTTGCTATGTGATTGACAATTGGTAGTAAGATGTTGCTCTTGTAAATTTATCAATCTATTCCACCAAATGGAAGAAGCTAAAAAACTCATGTCATGAATAAGATCATTCCCTTTCCATTCAAGAAGAGGAGACACTAGGTGCAAGGCTTTTCATATGCTTGAAAATTAACTAGAGGCTTCAAGTTTGAAGTACTTAGCCATACTTGAATTTTATCTTTCCATCCAATCTCTTTCCATGCATTATTGGCTTTGGTAGTATCAATTCTATTCCTATAAGAGACTTATGTGGAGTTGTACCATGAAGAGATCTTGTAATCCATTTGGCAATGAGGCAAATCCCTTGTGTGAAGGGATCAATCACTCATAAAGTTCCTTTGTTTTTTGTTTGAATGCAATATAGCCATGAAACACTTGGCTACCCCTTCTTTTTATTCCATTTTCCACAAAAAAATCTAATTTTTAAGTTAGTTGGTTGTAATAGATTCTAGAAGGAAGTAGACATGATGAAAAATAAACATGACTTGCAATGAGTATTTTGATTGTGATTTGGATATGTCTAGCCATAGAAAGAAACTTGTTAGACCAAAATTGAAACTTGTTTTTCAGTTTGTTGATAAACCACTTCCACATTTCATATAGAAAAACTCATATTCCAAAAGGGAAGCCAAGGTATCTTGATATTACACCATGATTATTGAATTTCCATTGTAGGGGAACCTAAGGAGGTGGTTGATCAGCTGAAATCATCTAAAATATAATTTTATTATGAGAGAGTTGAGAGCCAAATGCAAAACAATATAAGTCCAAGACATCTAGCTCTTCTTGATATTTTTGTATGAATAATAAACTATCATAAAAAAAATGGGAATTGAGAGTAACTTAATTATCTGGTAAAGAAATTCCATGAACGAGATCATGTTTATTAGCATGATTTAAGAGGTATCCAAGTGCATTGGTTGTGAGGACATAGAGGAATGGAGTTAAAGATTAGCCTTGTCTTATCGATTATTGTAGAGGAAGAGCATGTGCACCAAGATGGTGAACAAAAAAGAGGTATAAGCAACCAATTTTTTTCTATAATCAACTAAACCTAAACTTGGAGGAGCAATTTGACTTTCAAAATTTGAAGATACCAAAAGAACATGAATTGTAATACTTTGAAACATCTTGAATATCAAGTAGTTGTTTGTGCGTCTCAAATAACTTGAACCAAACTAATCAAAAATTAATTTTTTTTGAAATTGTAAAGAATAAAGTTTAGAAAAATAATATATAATTTATTTCAAATTAGACAAGTAGATAAAAAGTTATTACAAAATGGTACATGCATATCTTTGAGAAGTTTGGAGACATTCTTAAAAGAAATTAAGGATTCATATGTTAATGTTGTTCAAATCTAAAAACATTATATGGTTAGAAAGCTTAGGAGACATGTAAACTTATGGTGTTAATTTTACAAATACCTAATGTATAAGGTAAAATAGTGATCAATGGTAAACCACCACGTCACACATGTACATTGAAAAGGGACCCTAAAATGTGATCCCTTTTGGACTAGATATGATCAGCACAACCCAAGTAGATGAAGGGATGCTAATGCATGATCTAGTCTTGGAAGGAATGTGTGATTTTAGGGTCTTGTTTCTGTTTATCTAGGAATGATATGATAAAAATGAAATATATGCAAGTACAGTAAAGCAAGCACTCCAACAATGATAAAATATGAGATATCAGATCTAGAATACCAAAGTAAGTGCTGAAAAGGAATAAGGATTATGAATAAGTCACCTTGAAGGCTAGTAGAGAATGAAACCTCGGATCTGTAAAAACCCTATCAGACTGTACTAAAACTAGAAATAAACCGGGATCTGGAAAGCTACAGCCTAGAGCTCTCTACTGTAAAAATCAGAGTGTTGTAGGAACAGATTGAACCTAGTTTGACCTATAATGAGGTATAGGTTTAAGGTGGTTCAACCTATAATTTGGAGGTATGAATCTGAAGGTCTCGAGATTGTGATTAATACTGCACTTCTAGATCTACAAATCTGAGTTTGAAACTCCGCAAAGCTGCACCTGCACATAAGGGAAGGGGAAATTGTTGAGGGAAAGGGGCTTGCCTTGGTCAAGCCCCTGTATATCAATTAACCTTAAAATTAAATAAGTAAAGCATGTAAAACATGAAAAATGTAAGTATTCACCTTGCTTGTCAAACCCTTGCAGATGGATACCGATTTGTTATACCCAAAAAGATGTATACTTGCTTTAATGAATGTATGTTGATAAAATGTAGGATGTCTTCACCAACGCAATAGATATAAACTTGCCAAATAATAGATCATGTATGTATGTATGTATGCTTGATATTCTTGAATGGAGAAGGAAAGGAATGAAGAATGGATTCAAGAAGGCCTTCAAATCTTCGAGCCAAACCCTTGCTTGCTTGTAATCACCAAAAAGCCCTTAATTGCACCTTGGACTTGAAAGTGAATGATTTCTTGCATGCATATAATAGATAATGGATATATCCTAGATACAATAGATCATAGGCTTTCAATAGATTAAAAATGAAGGGAAGAGGCCTCCTTTTATAGAGAGTCAGGTTCTAAATTTGTGGAGGTTGATTATGTTAGGCGGGAAAATCAAAATACTTTGCATCGGGCCCGAAACCCACCAAATTTAAACCCCTGAGGTATAGGTAAAAAGTGGTTCGACCTATACTTGGTATAGGTCAAACCAAGTTCAACCTATAACCAGAAGGGTAAAATTTGAGATAGATTTTGTTGGGTTCGAGAAGCATTAAGAGGCTCGCGGAAAAAAGGAGAGAACAAGAAAATCAAGCATAAATGCATCCAAAATCATAAAGATCACTAAAATGGGGCTTAATAGGTCCTAGATCTTCCAAATTAATGTGTGCTAGATAAATTTTTATACCTCATATTTAGCCCCCACTTTAGGAATGGTATTAGGCAAGCTCATGCTCACGGTAAAGTAGATCAAATGCATAAGATGATCTCACCAATGTTAGGGAGACAAGGAAACATCAAGCCCCCAAGTGAGTTAAGTCCTCGTCAAATACAAAACTAATATGTGTGTGTGTGTGTGTGTGTGTGTGAGAGAGAGAGAGAGAGAGAGAGAGAGAGAGAGATTACCTTAGCCCCAGTAAGATTGTATGTCTTACCATGAACGACAGAAAGAAAAAAAAAGTGTGAACATCATGACCAGTAAGATTGTATGTCTTACTGTGGACCACACAAAAACACCGCAAAAGATGGCATTGAAAGTTCTAACAGGTTTTATGCCATGTTAGTCAATCCATCTAGGATATGTCCTAAAAGATTGTAGGCCAATAAGGGATTGAACAAAGAGTGATCTGTTCTTAAGGATTGTATGTCGATAAGGGATTGAAATAAAAAAATAAGGATCAATCCTTAAGGATTGTATATCCATAAGAGATCCAAAATGTAAAGCATCATTAAGAAACAATGTGTGTGCAAAATGTGAGCGAAGTGTATGCCCCCACATTAAAGCTATTGCAAGCGCCTTGATTAGAGCAATGATTTTAACGAATTGTACATGCATCCACTATGTTGGTTGTATTTCTTATTTTGGTAGTTTTCCTGGTTCTCTGTTCTTCTCTCTGTGATCTGGTGTTTTTAGTCAGCTATCTCTCTTTCCTTTTGGCCTTACTTGTGTCAAGTTTTCAGGTTTTCAAGTCTAAACCTAACTCAATTTGCAAAAACCCTGAAAACCCTAAGCCTTGCAAGTATTAAACGTTGAAAAACAAACCCCAAGTCATGTCATTATGTTTCGTTGTTGCTTTTTTAGTTCACTTAGACCATGTGTTTTCATCTAATTGCCTTGTCGCGTTACTCCAAAAGAATATTCCATAAGTCTTCCCGACTTGGCGATTTCCTTTTTGTCGCATGGTCTCGTTCAAGTTCAGTATATTCCTTTGGCATAATGAGACTCTGTGATTTCTTCATGTCGGGTAGTTGCAAGATAATTATATCATAAAGCTTTATGCAGAAGGGACCCACTGCTTAGTCGGGTAATCGCAGGAAATTCTCAACAGTTATTAAAATGTCTTCAGACTTCGCGATTATCTTATGTCGCATTATCGCCAAATGAATCCAAAGTTAAAAGTTAAGCAAGGCCTTTAGTCGCGTGGTCTCGAGATGGAACAGTGGTTAAGAGATTTTGACTGAGACATCGCGACTGACCGTATGAGGTTTACAGTAAAGTGTAGTCGGGTTGTCGCCAGAACAAGATGATGACTCAGTTCTCCATTATGCAGTAAGTGAACAAATGACTCTGTGACATGTGTCATAAGGCGAGTGGATGTTAAAGTTTTATCGCATGGTCGCTAGAAGGATAAAATGGAATCAACAACAACGAGACTAAGTGCTTTCCCTTCAGTCGCGATGTCTGAGAAAGATTTAAGGGTATGCAGAAACATTTAGCGATTGAGCGACAGCCGTCAGATAAATAAATAAGAGGATCCAACAGTGGTCGCAAAGTCTGAGAACAAAAGGGAATAAAGGGAATAAATCCCCCTGACTTAGCGATTAAGGTATGTCACACAGTCGTTAGAAAGGGAAAATGGGCACATATAACTATTATGATCAAATTTAACACTCAGATTTTATGTTCCGCGATCAGGCGACTAGGTATGGTCGCATAGTCTTGACATGAAAAAAAAGCACTCAACGACTAGGAGAAAACTGTAAAAGGTTAAAAATAATGATTAGTCGCAAGGTCTCAGAAAAAATAAAGAGTTAAGGTTAACTATGCGCAACTATGATTTCTATAGGGTCGCGTGATCGCCAGATGGTGACTTGGGTTAGCCAAAGGGAAGAAAATGTATTGTCGCCATGTCTCGAGATAAACCATGGGTTAGTGACAGAGGCCCGCGACAAAGAGATAAAGTGTAGTCGCACAATCACCTGATCCCAAAATCTAAAAAATGGTGGCAATTTTTGATGTGACAGTATGAATCACTCGGTAACCAATCACAGGATTGTATTTTGATTACTGTGCAAAAAGAGTAGCTGAGATGTAAGACAGTTAATGCATCACAGTGTGACATGTCAGCTCTTTTGAATGTTGTATGATTTTTCTGAGGATTCATTTTTAAAAATTTGATTTCCTATCAAGCTCATGGAACTACGGCTAGGTTTTCATTCAAGTTCACAGTATGTCGAATTAATGATAGAACTGATGTTTCCGAATTATGAGCTCCATACTCTGAATGATGGCTATAAGGAGTTGATGGTGCATTCATTTTCATTCACTGTGCTTTCAGTTTTCAGAGCCCAAGTTGTTAAGTTTTCAGAAAGAAGAGATATTTTGCTCAGTTTGCAGTGTTTCTAGAGTTGATCAAAGAGTTCTAAATTTCAGAAAATTATGCACAGGACGGTCAGCTAATCTCTGAGATAGATTTGTTTCAATATCAGTAAGGAGTAGGAGATTCAGGGTAATGCAAATATGAGCGGGGCTGTGAGTGTTGCTTCGACAAGTGGAGGAAGTGAGGAAGAGAAAAAGGGAAAGGCAAGTTTTTCTGATGAATTCCTCCGTCTCCTACCTGGTTCAACACAGAATAAGAAGGCTAATGCTAATGTCCTTATTGATGAGTATAAAGACATTCGAGATGCTGTGACTCTAAGGACAACAGGTTTCTCCCTCTTCAATTATTTTTATAAAAATTCTGATAAGCCCATCCCAGTATCAAACCCTTGGACCTGTGGTTTAGACAGGTTACTTGTTCCTAATGTCTTCCTAGATGTAGACCTATTCTTAGACCTAGCCAATCACTATGATGTTTTGTCTAAAACTATCAGGAGGGATGATGGAAATGCCCTATTAATTTTAAATAAAAATTCATTCATGCAAGCCTTCGGCTTATTCAGCACCATGTCTACCAGAATTGACATGAAAAAGCAAAAACAGAGGTCTACTGAAAAGCCTGGGATTGCTAGGGGTCAGCATTTAAATCATATGTTAAAAGAAGTGAAAAAGTATTTAGATCCTATGTCCGGGGACTGCCCATATTATTACAAGGATCCCCACTTTTACATCAAGTATGCTGCATATGCCCTGTGTAGAGTGTTAGGAATAGATGGTGATGCAGAGAAGATTGATGTAGGGATACTAACGATGGTACTGGACCTACAAGAGGTCCACTCTAAGACTAGTTATGACTATATTCAGCATATCATAGATGAAATGCATGAGGGTTTCATTGCAACCCAGAAGAGAATGAAGAGTCCAAAGGAGAAGGAGCCCAAATTTTTGCATTACTCAGTTCTTATGCATCTCCTTTGGTACTTCAATTTTGTCATCATGGACGTTAATAATTTAACTCCTCAGAGGTTCTACCAATCAGCACCAAATCCTATCCAATTTTGGGTGAGGGTTTGGAATTACACTTCTAGGGAGTGTGACTACTGTGCTTTTCATAATTGGATTGTGTATCCAATGGTACAGAGTTTGGGAACAAGAAGGACAAGAGTCCCATTGAAGGTTATACAACTGCTCAGGCCCTGTGATTATATAGATAGTTGGCCTGGAAAACATAATTGGGGTGATTTATTCTTGGAGGAGAATTATACTATTATCAGGGTATATGGGTGTATTCACCCACCTCATTTATTACCATATCATGTGCCTGCAAGAGTGGCTGCAATGGAATTCATATGGCAGTTGTTGTTAACAGATAATGAGCACTTTGCACTGCACAAAAAGGGGACTATAACCCCTAGGCAATTCAAGATTCTCAACTTTACAATTGGCAAGGGTGCCATTGATGCAGTAGGTCAATGGTTGGAAAAATATAGAATGGAGGCAGCCCCTTATAGGTACATTGATCCAGAGGGCTTCATGGAAGGGGTTAGAAAATTGTATACTCCTACCATCCCCAATACAAATGTCCACTGTGAGTGTATTAAAGAAGATGCAACAAGGAACATCTTAGATGAAGATGATATCCATACTAGAAGACTGAGAATCCAAGAGTTGCTGAAGGTGGAGAAGCAAATAAAGAGAAATGGGTTGTATTTTGGGGTTTTTTACCCTGATCTCCCATATTTTGATAGAATTAAGGCCATGATAGACAACTATTATGTGCTTATAGAGAAACTGGATACAGTCCTTGACAAGAAAGGTGCTCAAACACCTGAACACTCAGAATCAGAATATGATAGTGGTAGTGATAGTGATTATGCACATCCTACCATGTATCCTTCACCACAACAAGCATCAGAGAAAGATATGGCTGAAATACCACAGTTGCAGGGAGCAGAGGGTCACATTATAGATTTGACAATTGATACCCAACCTGATGATGTAGAAGAGCCTGCTGTAAAAAGGCAAAAATTGGAAGTAGGACAACCTTCAGTGGAAGGACAAAGCAAGAAGAAGGATAAGGCTAAGGCCTTAGTACCTGGCAGTAGGTTATATGATCATAACCTAAGAAAGGAAATCAGGGAAGGCAAGAAGCAATAGCCCGACCTAGATGATGAAGTTGAGCTGCCACTTAAGGCTTGCATTGATGAAAGATTGCTTCATCAACAAAAATTTCAAATGATGACAGCTTTGTTAAAATAGAGGAGTTTAAAGACTTCCTAAGATGACATAAGAAAGAGTAGATAAGATCCCAGTTGATAGTTGATGGGAAAGAGATGATAACAAATGAAGCCCTAGTGGCTTTACAGAATTATGATCTTGAAAATGAGGATATTTCATCCGAGGATGCCAGGAAGATGGTGCTGGGAAGTGGAATACTGTTGGTTGAGGGATGGGATTTGGCATCTGCCTTCATCATAGACCAAATCAGAAAACAACCAGATCTAAAAATGGCTGGTGAGGTCTAGATGGGAGATGTGATAAAAGGATTTGGGTATAGCCCAAAATCCCAGGCTTTTGCAATGTGGAGCCTAAGCCCAAAAGACCAAAAGCCCCAACTAGTAAATATTCAAGAAAATATGGTGGGCAATAAAATGGTGTGGTCTGTACAAAATACAGGGGATTTGGAGATCTCCCAAATTATGACACATTGGGCTCACCTGAATGAAGACAAGACTAAACAATTGTCTGAAAGGTGTAGTACATTGTTAGAAGAGACAAGTGCATTGTCTAAGGATAGGGAGATGTGCCACATATAATTGTACCAGCGGGATCAGATGATCAAAAAATTAATGGAAGAATTGGAAACAAAGCCTGAGGTGGTATATGTACCTGCATAACCACCACCAATGCAAATTGAAGATAAGCCTAAATCAGAGGAGGCTGTGGAACAAAAGGTAGATGAAGAAAAGGGAAATGCAATTGCTTTAAAAGCATTGAAAGGCATACTACAACATAGAATTGAGATTCTAAAGGATAAAACTGATGTTGTAGTCAATGCATACAATAAATTGATATCTTTGCATACTGAGGTAATGGGGTACCTTGCCATTCTAAACCCTTACTTTACTAAGTAGTTTTCTAGGGAAAAGTTATTTGAAAAGTTATCATCTTTACAAGCCATCAGACTAGATTTTCCTGAAATAGTAACTGAAGTTGAAGATGAGATCAAAAGAGTCAATATTTCTCTCTCATTCTTTAAAGGAAAATTAAACCAGATAGAGGTTAAGTTGAGCCTCTTTTCAAATGATTTTAATAAGTTTATTCCTTCCTTAAGGGGAGATGATGATCAAGTAAAGGCTGTAGATGCCTGGAAGAATGAATTTGATAGCAAGATGCCTAGTGATGAGGCATTTCTGTCAGGAGCAGATGTTGATATTGAAGGATTCAATAAAATATTGGATGAAGCCTTCAAAGTAGAGACTGACATCAAAAAATTCCTACTTGATGTCAAGAACATCACTGATGCTAGATGGGACAGACAAAAGGTGCAAGTACAGAGTACTCGAGACTTTAAGTGGCCATCGGACGATGAAGTGAAAGCATGGGAAGTGATGACTACACCCAAGAAAAAGAAGCCAGTTGTAGAAGAGGAAATCCTGGACGAGGAGTAAAGGTGAACATTTGGAACTGCACTGTTCAAGACAAGAGGGACAGTTATTGCAAAAGGAGAATGTAGGTGAGTATGCAAGCATAGCTATCCGGACTCAACATAAATAATACCAGCTACCATCTATGCAAATCTGATTGTAGTCGCCAGATCGGGAGAAGAACCAAGAATATCTGTTTCTATCTTTTTGACTTGGTCATTCCACCGCTTTTTCTCTCTCTTTCTTTTGTATTTCTTGTAACTTTAGGGTTAGGTTTTCTATGACCATCCAAATCTTTTTGCATCCTAAATATCAAGGGATTCCAAGATGGTCAAAAACCTATATATAGCAAAAGAGTTGTAATTGTAAAGGGTCTTGGATGTTGGAATTTTTTGGAGAAGACAAAATATATATTGTAGAATTCAAATGTTCTGAGTTTCTGTTTATCTTTTGAATTTGCAAGATCTTTCATGTATGGAAGCTGGATCATATAAATAAAATACGGTGCAATTTTACTCTCTTCAATTGCTGTCTCTTTATTCTCTGTGTATGCTCTTTTATGTTTAAGTTTGCAAGGCATTTTGAAGCGTTTTGGTTATTAGGTAACTATCTAATTGCTTGCAAGTTTCTTTTAAGGAAAGAACTAAGTATTGTAAGTAGTTTCAGGGAGCATACTGCTTTGTTTAAAGATTTGATACAATCATTTAGAGGTAACAGGGTAATTTGTAAGGCAACTTATCTGAATTGCATGTGGGTTGTAAGGCAACTCACTGTATTTTGTTTCTATGAGATCTTAGTTTATTTAACTCTGTAGCCCAAAGGATAGGCACTGGTCCATAAATTAGTTTGATAACCCATTATTGTCCAAGTCATTTCAAGGTATCAAAACCAATATAATCAAAATACTCTTGTTACTAAGAACAAAGAAACTGAACTCAGTAAGGACTTATGTCAGCAGGACAATGTCCACTTTAGTGATTCCTTGGAGAGTGAATCATTAGGTTATCCCTCCTACAGTAAAATGAAGAAGGATGAAAATCCTTGTATCACTAGTTCTTGTTATGCTTACAACCATGGTTTGTATGGTTATATCTTGCATCTGGTTATGCTTGGTCATTTGCAAGGTGATTTATAAGTTGATTTAATCAAGATACATAGCAAATCAGTGTCCACACTATAACATACTGTGTAAAAAACAATCATAAAAGGTAAACCCTGCCTGAGTATATGTGGAACTCAAAAACGAAGAAGGATCTTATCCAGTCCTTAGCAATTAGGCTTTTCTTGTCTCTGAATTAGTATTAGAAGGCATAGTGTTCAAGTAGTCATTTCAAGAACTGTGATTCATACAAGAAAAATCCCTAACAAATTGGCGAATCTACTGGCGATAAGAGATTGTAAAGTCTTGAAGAAGTATTCAGAAATCTCTGGAGTGTCAAGATCTAAATTTTACAAAATCCTGGTTGTTGTTGTCATATTGTCCCTTGACAACTATTCATTCATCCCAATTTATTGTGTGGCGACTCTAAAAGGTAATCTCTGAGATTAGTGCAAAGTTAATAAATATCTTACAGAATGAATACTAGGTCAAGAGTAAGAACTGACCCAGAGAGGGTATTATATGAAGGAATCCCATCGACTTCAAGAGTTGGAGGCTCTTGGAGGAAAAAGAGAGATCAAGTTGATATGGATGAAACTCCTGTAAAAGGTCAAGAAACAAATATCAGGAATGATAGGAATACTATCCAGCACTCTCATGATGGAAATACTTCAGACTATGAGGAGGCTGCTGAAAAGGTATTAGATACACCCACACTCACTTCTACTTCAAATGAGAAAGAAGAGATTACTACACCTAGTTCAGATTCAGAAG
>MU226566.1:1341947-1357027 GCA_018584345.1 Thuja plicata
GTAACAGGGTAATTTGTAAGGCAACTTATCTGAATTGCATGTGGGTTGTAAGGCAACTCACTGTATTTTGTTTCTATGAGATCTTAGTTTATTTAACTCTGTAGCCCAAAGGATAGGCACTGGTCCAGAAATTAGTCTGATAACCCATTATTGTCCAAGTCATTTCAAGGTATCAAAACCAATATAATCAAAATACTCTTGTTACTAATAACAAACAAACTAAACTCAGTAAGGACCTATGTCAGCAGGACAGTGTCCACTTTAGTGATTCCTTGGAGAGTGAATCATTAGGTTATCCCTCCTACAGTAAAAGGCAGAAGGATGAAAATCCTTGTATCACTGGTTCTTGTTATGCTTACAACCATGGTTTGTATGGTTATATCTTGCATCTAGTTATGCTTGGTCATTTACAAGGTGATTTATAAGTTGATTTAATAAAGATACATAGAAAATCAGTGTCCACACTATAACATACTGTGTAAACAACAATCATAAAAGGTAAAACCTGCCTGAGTATATGTGGAACTCAAAAATGAAGAAGGATCTTATCCAGTCCTTAGCAATTAGGCTTTTCTTGTCTCTGAATTAGTATTAGAAGGCATAGTGTTCAAGTAGTCATTTAAAGCACTATGATTCATACAAGAAAAATCCCTAACACACTATAAATTTTTCCGCTCTAAAATTCCCCCAAGAATGGACAAATCAAGTGAAGTGAGAACATGAAAAAATATAACATGAAAGGGACCTACCAACTATGGGGTCACTAGGTCATATGATAACTCATGTATATCATAATTATGTCAAAATGAATTGTCATCATTCCCCAAAGGAAGTAGAACAAAAACACAATGGAAGAAAGGCATGTAAGTGTTTTGAAGAAGAGTCTTTTTGTTCGGCATCACAAAGACCAAAAATAATATGTTCTATCATCTCACATCATCCCAAGTAGACAACACAAAGGAACATTTATGAATAATGGCACATGTACAACATAACATGTAATGAAATATAGAAGATGTAAGATACATATAGAAGAATGATTATGTCATAGTGATTGTTTTATCACCTTGCACCAATCGAGAAACAAGGGTTGTTTAAAGAAATCTAAAAATGACATATAACAAGCAACACATCATGGGGGAAACACATTATGATAAACAAGAAGACACATAAAAGAAAAGAAAGGATCCATTATGCAAGATGAGCTAGTCAAGAGTATTGCCTAATCGCTCATCTTGGTCCATAGTATTTAGGGAAGGTGGACAAATCATAAGAGGAGAAATATCAAGAAAAGAAGATGGAAAAATAGCCAAACAAGGACCCTTCTATGAAGAAAGGTTAGTGTGTTCATAATCAGGAGTGATCGATAATTATTGTGAAAGCATAGCTGGTAAATCATTATCAAGATCAATAGTCTCATACATATCGTCAGAATCACTAGCATGCACATCATTGTTAGTATCATGAACATCATCATAAAGAGTATCTTCTTCATCAAGATTAATTGTAATAGAATCCAAGATACAAATAGAATTTTCATGTTTGTTCATTTTCAATTTGTTTAAATTCACTTTCTCAAGAGGCTCAGGCATGGGTTGGTCAAAGGAAAATGAAATATGAGGAGGGGTATAAGGTGAAAAAATGTTTTGGGGAACATGGTCATGGGATTTAGCACAATGTTTGTGATGAAGATCATGAGCATGAAGATTATGTTTGGTTTTACTAGATATTTGGGTTGGGATAGGATCAATCAACATCGAGTCCTTTTCTTGTTTAGGAGGAAGAACTTAAGGAACCACACTAGGTTGAGAGATGAGAGGAATAGGATATATATAAGAAATACGATGTGGAACATAAATATAAGGAGGAATAGGTGGTGTAGGAAGAATTCCATGAATAGGATCATCCTTAGGTTTACTAAGTTCACAAATATTTTGAATCTTAAAGGCTTGGTATGATAAAAAAATAATCAAGATGAATTCTAGTTCGTAGAGGAATGATAGGCCAAAAGAAATCAAGGTCAACGGAGTCTTGAGGCATAAAAGGATGGTAAAGACTATGGTTAAAAGTTACGATCTCTCAATTATGAGGAAATTTAACCCATTTATGAATAGGAGAAGCCATTAAATTCATAGAGATAAGGAAGACCAAGTTTAACTTGAAATTGATCAGAAGTACAAATAACAGTGAAAGTAGTGTCCCAAGTTTTACCACCAACTTCCACAAGAAAAGAAATCAAACCATGAGAACCTATAAAGGAAACCATAGAAAGTTTGAATCAAGACATCAGATTTATCATATAAATATTTATGCAATCATTAATTAAAAGATGTTCTTCAGTTATCACATTCACCATGAAAGTGGGATCAACAAGGGTACTAGAGGAAGGGATATCGTCAACCCTAGCGACAATGTAAAAAGGATCATAAGGTGCCTTAATTGTTTCAACGTGATCAAAAGTAATGCAAGATTAAGGTAGAGAAGGTTGAGGTTTGTTTTGAGGTTGAACATGTTCAATTTGGTTGACAATATGAGTGGCTTTGTCAACTTTCTCACCATAATCAATGTGCATGGAAGAAGAATGTTGCTCAATAGCATTGGTTGAATGAGATGCAAAAGGATTAGTTTATATTTGAAAATTTTGATTAGGAGGTGAAACTAATTTTTTTTATGGTTAATATCATCATCTACAGATATAACATTAGAATCAATAAGGTCTTAAGCCATTTTTTTCAAGGAATAGCATTTTTCAATATCATGACTAGGTTGACAATGGAATTGACAAAACAATTTGGGATCAAAGAATCTAAAAGGTGGTTTGGATGGGTCAATTGGATTGATAGGAGGAAGTTTAATCATTTTTGCATTCATTTACTTCAACATCAAGTTATGCAAATATTTTGAAAGTGGACTAAAAGAATGAGAAGGTCTAAACATAGAGAAAAATGAGCCACACCTTTGGATGTTTCTGCAACTTGTTCATCAACTGTGTTGGATGATTTTCTATTTTGATGTATTTTTTAGTCTTCTAAAAATTGTTTAAATTGGATGTGATATCACTCTTATCAATGGAAACAGGAGCCATTGGAGTGTTGCTCTCAAATTGACCCACTTGAAGTTGATAATGATGAAGCACTGCACACAATTGTGAAAAGGAAGAGAACTCAAAAAGGAGTATCTTATCTCTAATGTATTTTTGTAAATTAGTAATTAAAATGCGTTGTATATCAACATCAGGCACATGATAAGAAATATGAGCATGCAAATTCTTAAATCAACCAATAAAGTCACTAAATTGTTCTTTAACACCTTGTTTACAATACATCAAATCAGTCAAAGAAATTTGAAGTCCAATCTTGTTTTGAAATTGTTGGATAAAACCATTAGCAAGATTGTAGAAGGAATCAATGGAATAAGTAGGAAAAGAACAATACCATTGCAAAGATTTATCTTGAAAGGTCCTAGTAAACAACTTTTTCATAAACCTATAGTCATGAGAGAAATTACTACACAAGGTTTGAACATTTTTAACATGAGTCACAAGATTACCCTTACCATTATAAGTCTCAAGATGAGGAATCTCAATACTTTGTGGGATAACAACTCAGATAATATCCATGGACAAAGGACTAGCATTATCAAATGTAGGAATTTTAAATTTTTATTGAGTCAAAGAAGCAAGTTGTTGTTGCAAAGAAGACATGGTTTGAGCTAAGATATTAATAGTAGAATTAGTTGAAGAAATGGTAGGAGAGACATTGGAAATGTTAGAGAGATTGTGCGAAATAGAGGGAATGTTGGAATAAGCATGGATCATGGTTGGATAATTGGTGGAAATAGGATTGGGGTATGAAAAAGGAACACTATGATAAGAAGGCATAGTTAAAGGAAATGAAACACATGGAACACTCGCAAGAAGTGAAGGAATAATAGGATTAGGGAGAATCACATGTGTGGGGTAGGAGTTTGGATTGAATTTGTGATAAGAGGTGGAGCATAAGTGGAAAAATAGGAATGGAAGTAGAGATAGGAAATAAAGTTTCAACACTTATAGTAAGAGGAAAATAACCTAATTCTTGAGCACATTCTGTAAGAGGTTTAACATTGGAATTACTGAGATGAGAAATGCCACGCAAGAGGTTAAGACCATGTTCATAATTATGAATGAGTTTCTTTAAAACTTATATAGAGGAAAGAGCTTCAACATTATGATTCTCTTAAGCTAATTAATGTTCCAAATTTTCAAATTCATGAGTAATCTTTTGCACTTGGGTGGGAGAGGAACTCTTAATGCTTCATCTTCATCATGAGAAGAATGAGAAGAGTTATTATCCATGATAGGGTTTGTATCATTAGGATGCATGTTGGTTTCATCAAGATTCCTAGGAAAGAAGGAAGGTTCAGGATCAAAGGAACCTAGGGGTCTACGACTTATTCTAACTAGAATACTATAGGTTGGACTCAAAGTGATAATTCTTATACACAAAGGAATGAATGAAAGGGAGGATATAATGCAAAAATGTAATGTAAATAGAGCTTATCACAATGTTAACAAAGTAAATATAGATATGAAATAATATGAACCTATATTGAAATGCATACCATCTAAACAAAACAAAGTAGATATAAATATGGGAAGGAAAATCTATCTAGCCAAAGCATGCAAGCTGAGATAATGGAGTTATTTAAAGGAAATATAACACCAAGATCAAAAGAAGAAATGTAATAAGTCAGGTTCACACAAATGTATATGGTGAACACGCAATAAGGTAAATGCAATACCAAGGAGAACCAACTAGATGCAAAGAATATCTAACTACTAAATCAAGAAGTATGAAACATGAAAGCGACAGGTTCACAAAAATATATATATGGTGAAATGGGGATCAATGTTAAACCACAAGGTCACACGTGTACACTGAAAAGGAACCCTAAAATGTTATCCCTTTTGGACTAGATCTTATCAGCACAACCTAAGTAGATGAAGATGATGGCATTTTTTCCTGCTACCCTTGATTCTAAAAGGTAAATCAAGCTTCAATGTGACTAACTAAGAAAATAATGAAACAAATTACTACATTATCAACAGATAAAGGACATGAAAATCCCAACACTGATAAGGCTGCAAAACCTTTTACACTTTGATCTCCATAAGACTAACACGGGTACACCTATATCTCATATACTTAACCAAATAACACTTCACAACTTTTTTAGTAGATGGAAAATTATGGATACTTCCAAGAACACCACACTTGTTCTAAATAATCATAGGATAATTTATCAAAGAAACAAACAACAAATTTTTTTATAATTTCAAGATGTTTCACCATACGACATTATGTATCAATTATGACTAGTTCCTAATCCATTTGGGTCAAGAGTCACTTAAAGGTAGAATAATTTGACAACATAATTCATTCAACGTATAACATAGAAAATTAAAGAAAGTATGCCTGACATAATTTTTCAAGTTACATCCATGGACTGCTATCATCAAATTTGCATTAAACTTAAACTTTCACGGTGATTATCCTTAGCATGTTTAATTCTTTCCTTGAAAGAAAGAAATAGATAAAAAAAACTCATTTCTATTTTACAGATAGACAAATTGAGACAAATCCTGAATTTTTATTCAATTTATAAAAAAGTTTAAATCAGGTACAAAGATAATAGTATCAAATTCATTTACTCATTTAGCTATCAAAACACAATACATACTTACCCAAAAGACTATCTTACTCAATTGTTATACTATATCTTTACTTAATTGACATTAAAAAAAAATGGGAACCCCTATCAAGTGATCTTGGAATCCCTTTTATAGTATAAGGGATTCAACAAGCTTCAGATGACTTGATGGCAACAAAATTTGAGCTGAAAAGATTGACATAACCAAAACAATAACAAATCTTCAAATCTGCCATGATGTGGAAGCTAGGAACAACGTCAAACAACAACTGAGAATAAGAATAAGGGCCATATCATTTCTTTAAATCTTTAGATCAGTTAAGCTTTAAAATCCCTAGGTCATCCGTAGCTTTTACAACAAATTCAATATACCTATAAATGTAATTGATCTCCCTCTTAACAATATTTTTGCACTATCATAACTGTTGGAATTATTTCCATTAGAGGTGTTGAGATTCATGTTTTGTCATTTATGTCAACATTATTTTTGGTTGAAGTCTCAGACAGACTTGTTATCAATTGTATAGGGAAGGATGACAAAAGTATACAAAAATTGTATGAGATTTCAGAGCATGAGAGCATGGAGATGTATACAGGGATGAGAAAACATCTTACATCTAAGGTCACTTGGTTTTTTATTAGTGTTGGCATAATTTATAGTTGTTTTGATGAAGGTTGGTTATAGAGAAGTATCAGAGGATTATGACAGAGTTGGTCTCTGATTTTTGGAGATAACTTGGATGCGAGCATGAGTTATGGTATGCGAGATTGAGGCATGGTAGAAGACATGTTGAAGAATTTTATCTGTGATTCTTGGGTCGATAAGCTCTTGGTGACATCATCTTAAGCATGTGATCTTGCAAAGATCTATTTGTGGTTGACTACAACGATGAAAACTGTTTAAAGGATGACGAGCGTGGATTACGGATCTTGGAGTATAATTGATGATTTGTAATTGATGTTTACTTATTTAAGGTATTGTGTGTATCCTAGCAAGGGTCTATGTAATTATTTGGGGAAGTCCTAAATGGTCAACCTATTTTCTTATTGTAAACTTGTATAAAGGAGAGTTGTTTATTGGTGAGGTAGCATGGCAGTGTGATGTGGAGCGAACTTGTAATTGTGAAAACTACTAGATGTAGAGAAGTGATATTGATTGTGAGGAACTTAATTGGAACTATTTAAGAAAATAAATTTTCTATCATTCAGTTCATTGGTTATTGTATACTTCTATATTTGTACTTTAGACACTGAGTCTAGAATGTGGGTTTAACCTTCTCATTTGGGCAGTGAGCCTAGGTAGTGTGCCTCTTGTTTCTCTTGACTCCTAACATGATTTTTCCTTTAACATGGAATGTGTACTGTATATAATAATCAACTCCTAACATTGCTAAATCTCTTAACAGGGATACAATACTTTCAGTGCCTTATTTGTTGGTGCTAATTCCCACTGGGGTTCTTCCCTTAACATGGTTTCCTTGACAACAATTGCTTGTGTTATGGTGTTTCTTTTGATGTGTTTAGATTTTCATTGAATAATTGGTTTAGAAGTTCAAAGTTGTAATTATTTGGCACACAACTGATTCACCCCCCCTCTCAGTTACGTTGGTAGACTTTTATTGCTAACAATTGGTATCAGAGCATGTGGTTCTTTGAGAGAAATCTTAACAGCTTGAGGTGATACTGAAGATGGAATTCTATAGAAAGGAGAGTCCAAAATTTGATCCTGAAAATTTTGAGAGTTAGAAGAACAAGATGAGAACTCATCTACTCTGCCTAGGAATTGATTGAATATTTAAAGATGTTAAGTTGATGATCATGAAAGACATTAAATCAGTTAATGTATTGTATTTTCATTGATGTCAACTTGATATAATCTGTATGTTCATGGACATACTACTAAAGACTTCAAATAACCAATGAATCAAAGGCTATGCTATTAGTAATGCATAAAAGTTAAGTATTCACAAAGTGACTACACACACCGATGGTTAGAGTAAATAAATAAGAGCAAAGTCACAGTGTTACCTGATGAGAAAATGCACAGAATTACCAACGCAAAAAGTCACAGTGTTTCCCAACGAAGAAAAGCACAATGGAACCCGACGAATAGAATTACAGTGTTGCTTGACGGACGGAGATCCTGAAGAAAACTGAAGTCACACCAACAGAATAGTTAGTTGTCACCAAAAACTAACTGAAGTATTGACTGACAAAATAGAGAGTTTAGAAATGACAAAATTCTTAGCTATCAAGAGCTAAAAATAGACTTAACTGATACTTATCATTGTTTTAATCGACAAGATAAAGCCGGAGATAAGTAAAGGATTTAAAGCTGCTTTGTCCAGTTGGCAAGAAGATCTCTACGAGATAAAACTGGAGTTTTTCTTTAAATCTAAGTGGCGAGAATTGTGGATCATGCCAAGATTAAGAAAGCCAAGAAATGGTGAAATCATGTCTATCTAAGAGACAAGATAATTCAATATGAATTAGGGGAGTGACAAGAGAATAGATGCTGAAGATATTCTGAAGGAGAAGAAAGTCTTCATTCAGACCTGATCATACAAGCTAAGGAAAGAGCTAAATTCTGTAGATATCGATGAATAGTGATACAACATAACAAAGTAGAACAGTGTAGAGCATATGTATTGAATTGATAATTTTGATCAGAAAGGTAATGCACTTACAATAGATCTTAAAATCTGCAATTCTAGTTGTATATGTGAATAGGTCAATTTACTGTTTTAGTTTAACCATTGAAGCATCAAGTCTCTTAACCGAGCAGGACTTAAAAGTCTTTTGTAATTGAGATACATCCCAAGGAGTATCAAAAAATTTGATCATACAAAGTAGCATTGGATATGCCCGATACCTATTGACAGGCCAAGTGAGTGTTTGATCAAGGATGGTATCATTAGATGCCAGATACTAAGTGAAAAACTATTTATTTAAATCCTCTAACAAGGTCACACCTAACAGTGTGTTTGTAACCTTTAACAGGGTTGGCTCTTCACTGAACTCACTTTAGAAGAGTGAAAATTTGGGGTACTGGTCCCAGTGTTTTTTCCCTTAACAAGGTTTCCACGTTAAAAATCCATGTGTCATGTGTTTATGAGTCATTACTTTATTGTTTTATATTTCACATAAGTAAATCTAGATTGATCGGTATACACTAGTTATTTACTGTGTTTCAGTAAATAGAAAGACTTCTTATCGATAAACATTCAGAAGAAGGTTTTACAAAGCATTCCGAAAAGTAGTAATTTGATATAAGTATTTCAAGGCTTTCATCTTGTAGGAATGAATATAAATAGAGGCTTAAAAGTGGTAATAAGTTTTAAAGGTTGATTTAAGGATTAATTTTTGAGGCCACTGATTCACTCGCCCCTCTCAGTTATTACTAACAATTGATATAAGAGCTTGTGTGCTTAGGAGGAAGGTTTCATGACCTAAGCTAAAGATCACAAGATGAATAGACGAGATGTGCCCAAGTTGAACAAAGATAACTTTTTTTCATGGCAAAGAAGAATAAGACTCCACTTATCAGGTATTGGAAATGATGTTACTCATTACTTAGATACTGAATATGTGTTTCCCACATGAGCACCCACAGTTGAAAAAATGAGAGAGAAGCATGAACACAACTGCATGATGATAGAGATTTCTTCCTCACTCCCCGATGCTGAATTTGAAGACGTCAAAGCATGCACAACTGCAAAGGAGATGTGGGATACATTAAAGCTTGTACATGGTGGTGATAAGAATGTTCTGAGAGCCAAGGAAGAAAGCCTTAGAGGAAATTTTGATGATCTCAGAATGAAAGAAGGTGAAAACATCACACAGTACAACACAAGAATAAAAGAGGTAGTCAATGCTATCCGAGGAGTTGGAGGTGTACTAGAAGAAGATACAGTGGTAAGTAAAATTATAAGAACCTTGCTGCCTACTTATGCCATTAGAGTATCTTCCATACAAGAAATGAGAGCAGTAGCAAATAGTAATGTTACTTTAGATAGTTCGAGTGGAAGACTAATCTCATTTGAGATGAATAATTTTGATAATAGTGTCTTACCAAACATAGAGTCTGCATTCAAATCTTCCTTGAGAATAAGTAAATCAAGTCATAAACACACTATGAGAAAAGATAGTGATAGTGAAAGTGAAGAAGAAGATCTTGATGAAATTGAAGCACTTATGGTAAGAAGAATGCAGAGAGGCAAAGGTAAATTACCACTTGTGTGTTTTAATTGTAAAGAGATTGGACAATTTGCTGCAAGATGTCCTAACAGAAGAAAAGATAACAGAAGTAATGACAGGTCATTTGAAAAGAAGTCTGACAGAGGTGATTATACAAGCAACCGACAATCAGAAAGAAGAGATACCCGAGACTACAAGGACAAAGGAAAGAAGGCCATCTACCTAGCTAAATACAAAGATGAAGATACTGACACCGAATCTGATAAAGACATCAAGATGGTGTTTGTGGCAGTAAAAGATGATTTAGATGATGATTAAGAAAGGTATGTATAAACTACACTCATATCTCAAGTTAGTAAAATGATGTCTGGATCATAAATAGTGGCTGCACTCACCATATGACTGGCGACAAACAAAATTTTGATACTTTTGAATACTATAATGGTGGTTCAGTAAGAATGGGTAATGATACACCTTGTCCAGTTGAAGGTAGAGGAACCATAATGTTGAATAACCTGATAAAATGTGAAAATGCTTACTGGGTTAAAGGATTGAATTATAATCTATTCAGTGTTTCTCAGTTGAATAATTCAGGTCACAGAGTATCATTTGAAAATAAGAAGGCAAATATCTTCAATGAATCAGGAAATCTGATTGGTACCGATGAGCAAACAAAAGATAACTTATTCTATCTGAATGATACTTACACTGCTTGCCTAATGGATAGAAACAATGACATATGGTTGTGGCACAAAAGATTGTGTCATGTAAAATTTGACAACATGATAAAGATAAGAAAAAAGAGAAATGTAAGAGGCTTACCAATGACAACTAAGCCCAACAATATCATGTGCAAAAATTGTCAAAAAGGTAAGATGACAAAGTCTAGTTTTAAAAGAAAAACCCATACATCTGATGCCATTATAGAATTAGTCCATACTGATCTATGTGGACCCATGAGAAAAAAGAGTTACTATGGTGATAGATATTTTATTCTCTTTGTTGATGATTACTCTAGAATGATGAAAGTTATGTTTCTAAAAGATAAATCTAAAGCATTCAAGATGTTTAAATGGTACAAAGAAATGGTAGAAAAACAAAGTGGTAAAGAACTGAAATGCTTAAGATCAGATAGAGGAGGGGAATTTATTTCAGATGAATTCACTAACTTTTGCAATGAGCATGGTATTAAAAGACAAGTCTCTGCACCGAGAACACCATAGCAAAATGGAATTCTAAAAGAAGGAATAGATCCATTGTTGATTGTGCAAGGACACTGATGATAGAGAAAGGCATCACCCAAATCTTCTGGAAGGAAGCTGTCAGTACTGTTGTTTACACATTAAACATAGTACAATTGAAGAAAGACACCAAGAAGACACCCTATGAGCTATGGTATGGTTACACACCCAATGTAAGTTACTTCAAAATTTTTGGTAGTCAATGTTATATCTTAAAATATGATAGAAATGGAAAGCTTGACTCCAAAAGTGATGAATGGATCTTTCTAGGGTATTCCACCAAGAGCAAGGCTTATAAATGTCTCAATAAAGCCTCTAACAAAATGAAAGTGCAAATGTAAAGATAGATGAATTTGCAGAGAAGAATGAAAAGGAAAGCACAAAAAACTAGAGGACTAGAACAAGTTTGTTTACAATGAAGAACCTAACACTCTACCTGAGAAACAATGTATAGCTCCCGAGAAACAAATTATTGCACCCGAGCATCAGGCTACAAATACCAACAATCAGGATATTGCTCAAGATGATGTACCAAGCGATGGAGATCAAAATGAAGGACACAATGATGATAAAGATGATAGATAAAGAATTGAACCTGTACTTTCCAGATATGTCAGAAGGAACCATCCACAGAACCAGATCATAGGAGACAAGAAGGCGGGTATGAGAACTAGAATTAAGTCTCTAAACACAAGATGTCTAATTTGTGATTTTGAGCCAAAATCTGTCAATGTTGCACTTGATAATGAAGAATGGATTAGTGCTATGAATGAAGAGATTGAGAAGATTGATAAAAACAAGACATGGACACTTGAACCGAGACCAGATGACAAGAATGTCATCAGTACAAAATGGATATTCAGGAATAAACTAAATGATAATGGAGAAGTCACCAGAAAAAAAATGAGACTAGTATGCAATGGGTATGCACAATAAGAAGAGATTGACTATGGAGAGACCTTTGCACCCATTGCTAGGCTAGAAGGAGTAAGAATATTACTTGCTTATACTAAATTTAAAGGCTTTAAGGTATACCAAATGGATGTCAAGTCTATATTCCTAAATGGAATACTTGAGGAAGAGGTATACATTGAGCAACCAGAAGGGTTTGTTGATCCAGACAAGATGAACATGGTATGTAGATTATACAAAGCCTTGTATGGATTGAAACAAGCACCCCAAGCCTAGTATGAAAGAATTCATTCCTATCTCATAAGTATTGGATTTGTAAGAACTAGTGAAAATAATAATATTTATTTGAAAGAAGATACTTTAATGCTAACATTTTGATTGCTGAAATATTTGTTGATGAGATCATATTTGGAGGCAATGATATGCTATGAAAATCATTCGCAAATGAAATGAGAAAAGAGTTTGAGATGTCTATGTTTGGAGAGATCAATTTCTTTCTTGGTCTATAGATCATGCAACAAGATGAAGGTATTTTCATTACACAATCCAAATACATCAAGGAAGTGCTGAAAATATTCAAAATGGAAGATTCCAAACCAGTTGGAACACCGATGGAAACTATATGTAAGCTGACAAAGTAGGAAAATTCACCCGAGGTAAATTAGACTTTATACAGATCAATGATTGGAAAACTCATGTACGTTGTACATACTAGACCAGATATTGCACATGCAGTAGGAATAGTTGCAAGATTTTCTGCTAATCCCAGAAAATCACATTTGACTACTGTGAAAGAATCCTAAGATGTCTGAAGAATACCGAGGAATATGGCTTATGGTATAGAAGAGAAGACAAATTTGAACTTAAGGTCTTTACCAACGATGATTGGGCTGGAAACATTGATGATCGAAAGAGCACAACTGGAGGAGCATTCTTTATGGGTGACAGACTTGTCACATGGATCAACAAGAAGCAAGGATGCATCTCTCAGTCTACTGCAAAAGCAGAGTATGTTGTTGCTGCTGAAAACTGCTCAAATATTGCATGGATCAAACAGTTACTAAAAGGTATGCATATGAAAATTCTTGAATCAGTAGTTATCTATTGTGATAATACTAGTGCAATCAACATTTCCAAGAATCCAGTCATGCATGCTAAGACAAATCATATTTCCATCAAGTATCATTATTTAAGAGAACAAGTTCAAGCAAAGGAGGTGATACTTGAGTATGTACAGTCAAAGGAACAATTACTTGATATCTTCACCAAGCCTCTACCCAAGGATGCATTTGAGTACTTGAGAAAAAAGACTAGGGGTTAGACCCTTATCTACTGGTCAGTAAGATGACTAGAAGGCTACATCAGCCTACATATTATTAGAATATCATTCATGTTGATGCAATCAAAGAGATGGAATTCAAAGATACATCTATACACAACAAGGTATTTACCTACTCCGAGCACCAGAGTTGTTTTATTGTTGATGGATTGGGAAATTCAAGGAATATATTATGGATAGAAAGGATTGTTTAGCATTACTGTCAAATATTTATTTGGAATTGCTGTCAAAGGGAGAGAATATATCCATTATCACATCAGGGAGAGATTATATCCATCACATTATCCAAAGGGAGAGATGTAACCAGAAAGGGAGAGTACATACAAAGGGAGAAAATTGCTGACAAGAGACATCAAAAGAAAAATGAACAGTGAAAGGGAGAGAGTTTGACATAGAAAGAGAACACATCACAATAGAGGAATAAATATTATACATCTATCTAGTGAAGGAATTGAAGATAGAGAGAGAGCTGCAAGAATAAAATCTAAGCTATAAGAGCTTACCGAGGACCAGATATTTGTATCGGTTATAGTACATAAGATTGGTAATTTGATGAACTTCAACTGTTATATTTCATATTGTATTAGTGATAATATAGTGTGATAATGTAGTGTGTTTACATCAATGCTAAAGGGAGAGATTGATGAACTATAACTGATTGAATGTTTGAAGATGTTAAGTTAATGATCATGCAAGACATTAAATTAGTTAATGTATTGTATTGTCATTGATGCCAACTTGATATAATCTGTATGGTCATGGAAATACTGCTAAAGAATTTAAAGAACCAATGAATCAAAGGCTATGCTATCAGTAATGCATAAAAGTTAAGTATTCACAAAGTGACTACACACACAGACGGTCAGAGTAAATCAAGGAGAGCAAAGTCACAGTGTTACGCGATGCGCAAATGCACAACATTACTGATGAGCAAAGTCATAGTGTTTCCCGAAGAAGTAAAGCATAGTGTAACCCGATGGACAGAATTACAGTGTTGCCCGATGGATGGAGATCCTGAAGACAACTGAAGTCACACCAATGGAACAATTAGTTGTCACCGACGACTAACTGAAGTATTGACCGACAGAACAGAGAGTTCAGAAATGACAAAATGCTTAGCTGTCAAGAGCTAAAAATAGACTTAACTGATACTTATCATTGTTTTATCAACAAGATAAAGCTAGAGATAAGTAAAGGATTTAAAGCTGCTTTGTCCAGTTGGCAAGAAGATCTCTATGAGATAAAACTGGAGGTTTGCTTTAAATCTAAGTGGCAAGAATTGTGGATCACACCAAGATCAAGAAATCCAAGAAACGGTGAAATCATGTCTATATAAGAGACAAGATAATTCAATATGAATTAGGGGAGTGACAAGAGAATTGATTCTAAAGATATTCTAAAGGAGAAGAAAGTCTTCATTCAGACCTGATCATACAAGCTGAGGAAAGAGCTAAATTCTACAAACATCGACGAACAATGATACAACATCACAGAGTAGAACAATGTGGAGAAAAGGTATTGAATTGATAATATTGATTAGAAAGGTAATGCACTTACAATAGATCTAAAAATTTGCAATTCTAGTTGTATATGTGAACAGATCAATTTACTATTTCAGTTTAACCATTGAAGCATCAAGTCTCTTAACCGAGCAGGACTTAAAAGTCTTTTGTAATTGAGATACATCCCAAGGAGTATCA
>MU226566.1:1370196-1412940 GCA_018584345.1 Thuja plicata
TGTCACTACAGCAGTTCATTTTTGATATAGTGCATATCAACATTCAGAGGGTTGTAGCCTTCATATTATTTGGGCAGTGAGCCATACACCCCTAACAGGGTTATTGTAAAAGACTCCTAACAGGTTCAGACCTTTAAATAGGTCATTGTACTCAATTTGTAAAGACTACTTTTAACAGGGAAAAGGAACTTTAACAGGTTCATTATACCTAGTACAATATTTTCTGGGTATTAATCCCCACCGGAGTTTTCCTCTGATCAAGGTTCTCCGTAATCATATCATGTTTTATGTGTTCTTGTGTTATGTTTCTTTGGATGCACATTTGATATATGTTTAATTGGATGAAATATAATAAGTAGATAAACACTGATTCACCCCCCCTCTCAGTGTTTCTAACATTTATATCAGATGAATTCACTGACTATTGCAATGAGCATGGAATTAAAAGAAAGGTTTCTGCACCAAGGATACCACAGCAAAATGGAATTGCTAAGAAGAGAAATAGATCAATTGTTGACTGTGCAAGAACATTGATGATTGAGAAAAGCATCACTTAAACTTTATGGAGGGAAGCTGTCAGTACTACTGTCTACACATTAATCTAAGTACAATTGAAGAAGGACACAAAGAAGACACCCTATGAGCTTTGGTATGGTCATACACCCAATGTAAGTTACTTCAGAATCTTTGGTAGTCAATGTTATATATTGAAGGATGATAGAAATGGAAAACTTGACTGCAAAAGTGAAGAAGGTATCTTCCTAGGGTATTCAACCAAAATCAAGGCTTATAAATGTCTTAACAAGTCATCTAAAAAAATCATTGAAAGTGCAAATGTGAAAATAGATGAATTTGAAGAAAATAATGATAAAGAAAGAAAAAAGGAACCAAAGGACTACAACAAGTTTGTTTATACAGAACCTGACACTCTACCCGAGCAACAGTGTGTCACTCCTAAGCATTAGAACATTGCACCTGAGCATCAGGCTACAATTACCGACGATCATGATAATACTCAAGATGATGTTTCAAACAATGGAGATGAAAATGAAGGTGAAGAAGAAAATCAGAATGATGAACACAGAGCTAAATTGAAACTTTCCAAGTATTTCAGAAGACATCATCCACAAAATCAAATCATAGGAGACAAGAAGGCTGGATCAAGAACAAGAAGTAAGTCACTTAACATTAGATGTTTACTTTGTGATTTTGAGCCTAAATATGTTAACAATGCACTTGAGAATGAATAATGGGTCAGTGCTATGAATGAGGAGATAGAACAGATTGAGAAGAACAATACATGGACACTAGTACTAAGACTAGATGACAAGAATGTCATCGGTACAAAATGGATATTCATAAACAAGCTGAATGAGAATGGAGAAGTCACTAGAAACAAAGCAGGATTAGTATGCAAGGGATATGCACAAGAAGAAGGTATTTATTATGGAGAAACCTTTGCACCCATTGCTAGACTAGAAGGAGTTATAATCTTACTTGCTTATGCTGCATTTAAAGGATTCAAGGTATACCAAATGGATGTCAAATCTGCATTCCTAAATGGAATACTGGAAGAAGAGGTATACATTGAACAACCAGAAGGGTTTGTTGATCCAGACAAGAGAAACATGGTGTGTAGACTACAAAAAGCCTTGTATGGATTGAAACAAGCACCAAGAGCCTAGTATGAAAGACTTCACTCATATCTCATTAGCATACAATTTGTTAGAACAAGTGAAAATAGCAATCTGTACTTAAAAGAAGATACCGATGGTAATATTCTGATTGTTGAAATTTTTGTTGATGATATCATTTTTGGGGGAAATGAATTGTTATGCAAATTCTTTGCTAATGAAATGAGCAAGGAATTTGAAATACATCAAGGAAGTGCTAAAGATATTCAAGATGGAAGATTCCAAACTAGTTTGAACACCTATGGCTACTAGATGCAAGATGACAAAAGAAGACAAGACAAATGAGGTAAATCAGACCTTATATAGATCCGTGATTGGCAAACTAATGTATGTTGTTCACACCAGACCAGATATAGCACATGCAGTGGGGATAGTTGCAAGATTCTCTGCTAATCCCAAAGAATCACATATGACTGATGTCAAAAGAATGTTTGAGGTATCTGAAGAACACTGAGGACTATGGCTTATGGTACAAAAGAGAAGAAAAATTTGAGGTACAAGTCTATACAAATGTTGATTGGGCTGGAAACATTGATGAATGAACGAGCACAACTGGAGGAGAATTCTTCATGGGTGATAGACTTGTCACATGGATAAGCAAGAAGCAAGGATGCATCTCTCAGTCTACTATAGAAGCATAATATGTGGCTGCTTCTGCAAATTGCTCTAATATTGCATGGATCAAACATTGCTGGAAGGTATGCATATGAAGATCATTGAGCCAGTAATTATCTATTGTGATAATACCAATGCAATAAAAATTTATAAGAATCCAGTCATGCATGCTAAGAATAAACATATTACTATCAAGTATCACTATCTAAGAGAACAAGTGCAAGCACAGGAAGTGACATTGGAATATGTTCAATCAAAGGAATAGTTCGCTGACATATTCACCAAGCCATTGTATCAAAGGATACATTTGAGTATCTGAGACATAGACTAGGGGTTCAACCCTTGTCTATCGGTTAGTAATCTGACTAAGAGGTTGCATCAGCCTATACCAAATCTGAAGATCAGTCATGTTGATGCAAACATTGAGATGGACAACAACATATACATCTGTACATTACAAGGCACAATATCTACAATGAAGACCAAATACATTGTATTGTTGATGGATAGGGAAATTCAAGGAATATATTATGCAAAGGGATGGAACATGATATAGATGATAAAATGAAGAGTAGTTTTTTTGTTTGGCATTGTTGTCAAAGGGAGAGATGATCTTGTAATTATCATAAAGAAAAAGGGAGAGATGTTCTCATCATCATAAGGGAGAGATGATCTCATTATCAAAATGAGAGATATGATAAAGAGAGAGATTATATCATTATCCATGAAGATAAGTTCCTGAGAATTAGAAAGGAAGAGTTAATCAATATTCTAAGGGAGAGAAATTGATTACACATGAAATATCCATCTAAGGGTGAGAAGAAACAAAGGGAGAGAGTTCAGACAAAGAGAAAGATTGTTGTCAAAAGAAAAAGAGATTATCAAGAAGAGGAATAGTCAAGGCAGAGCACATATCAGAGCAGAGGAAGAAGATGCTACATCTATCCATTGAAGGGATTGAATATTGAAGATAACCACTCTGTAGGAAAAAAATCTAAGCTATTTTTGAGCTTACTGAGAGCCAGACATTTGTAATAGTTACATTAGAAAAGCTTGATGAAACTGTATATTTCATATTGTATTAGTAATAGTATAGTATGATAATGTAGTATGTTTCCATAAATGCCAAAGGGAGAGATTGATGACATGTAACTAATTGAATGTTTGAAGATGTTAAGTTGATCATCGAAATGCAGAAGGATAATGCAAGACATTAAATCACTTAATGGATTGTATTGTCATTGATGTCAACTTGATATAATCTAATCAGTTATAATCAAAGTGTCAAAGACTTCAAAGAATCAGAGAGTAAAAGATTATGCTTTCTGTAATGCATAAAGGACAAGCATTCACATTGTGACTACAAACACTGATGGTCAGTGGAACCTGACGGATAGAGATCACCGACAGTCAAGTCACAGTGATGCCCAAGAAAGAACACCGACGAGCATTACCGACAAGAAGAATCACAAGCATACCCGACGGCCAGAAACATAGTGTAAACCGATAGAGAAGCCTGAAGGGAACTGGAGCGTTGACCGACGCTATCAAAAAGTTAAACCAAAATTAACTTGAGTTCATAAATGACAAAATATCTAACTGGCAGAGGCAAATATAGAGTTAACGGGTAGTTATCATTGTTTTCATCAAAAAGATAAGCCAGAGATAAGTAATTGATTTAAAGCTATTTTCTCCAGTTGGCAAGAAGATCTCAGCGAGATAAAATAGGAGTTTTTCTTTAAATCTAATTGGCAAGAATTGTGGATCACGCCAAGATCAAGAAGATCAAGAACCTAACAATGGTGATATCATGTCTATAGAGAGACAACTCAATTCATTACGAATTGTTGTGGGTGAAAGAATAAATAGAGGATGTTGAAGAGAAACTTCATACAGTTCTGATCAATCAAGCTAAGGAAAGAGCTAAAGTTTTATGCGAACATCGAGCAACAGAGCACAACATCACTGAGCAGAATCAAAGTGGAGAAAAGGTATAAAAAGAGTTATATTAATCAAAATAGTTTTGTGAGATTGCAATAGATCTGAAAATCTGCAAGTATAAGTTGTATATGTCTATAGATCATACTGTTTCAGTTTAACCATTGATTCAGAAAGTCTCTTAACCAAGTTGGGTTTAAAGATCCTTTCTATATTGAGATACATCCAATAGAATATCAAAAATTTTGATCATGAAGATAGCATGAGATGCCAAATACCTATGGACAGGCCAAGTGAGTGTTTGATCAAGGATTGTAGCATATAGATGCCCGATATCAAGTGACAAACTAAACTTTTAAATCCTCTAACAAGGTCACACCTAACAGTGTGTTTGTAACCTTTACAGGGTTGGCTCTTCACCAAGCTCACTTGAGAAGAGTGAAAAGTTTGGGTTACCGGTCCCAAGTGGTTTTTTCCCTTAACAAGGTTTCCACATTAAAAATCGATGTGTCAATGTGTTTATGAGTCATTACTTTAGTTTTTTGCATTACACTTAACTTAATTGGATTGATCGTTATACTCTAGATAATTTACTGTCTTTCGGTAAATTAATAGACTGCTATTCCGTAAATCTACAGTAGAAGTTTTTACAAAGCATTCCAAGTAGTAGTAATTTGATATAAGTATTTGGAGGCATTCATCTTATAGGACTGAAGATGACTAGAGATATAATATTGTGGTACTAAGTTTTAAGGGCTGATTATTGGAATGTTTTTGAGGCCACTGATTCACCTCCCCTCTCAGTTAGTACTAACACCTTTTATGGTGTTTTTGATTGGTTTAAGAAGTGCCAATATTGGGACTGAGAGAGTAGTCACTACATTACCCAATGATTTGGAGACAAAATAGTGTTGGAAATCATCTAGGCATGAGTAGGATTTCTCTTGCACTTTTTTCTTCATTGACATGCTTGAATCTCTTATGAGTTACACCAAAAAACCCTCACTATTGGTAGTTTGCAAGTTGGGTGATTTTGTGCCTTCACCCAAGACATCTAGATCACTCCTAGAGTGTAGAAATGTAGGGGTGAAAGCAAGCATATAAATGATTGGGTACATTAGATACATTTCTTTAGGATTTCTCTCTAGTAGGAAGCAAGGATATAGATAACTGGGTTAATATAGTTTCTCTTATAGAGAAGGATCAACGACCTTAAGGACTTATTGAAACCAATGGTCATTAGGAAATGTTAGTGATGTTGCAAAATAGTGGTAAAGTGAATCAAGACTACTATATACATTTGTAGATGGTAAATTTTAAAAAGTTATTGATAATAATTTTGGGTTGTTTCATTTTTTTTAATCTTTGGTGCTATGAGAGGCAATATTTTTGAATGCACAACTAATCTTTCTATGTTGTTTTAGGTGCTAGGTTTAGGTTTATTGTTGTAAAATTATATTATTTTTTTGTTGTATGTATGGATGAATATGTCTAAAGAATTGCTTAGGTAGGATCCAATTTTAGACCATCAACTAAAGTGAAGTTTTTATTTTTGTCAAGCAATTAATTTGAAACTAGTAAAGACAATCTTATTGGAGGAGTGTGTGGTTGACATAGTTATTTTAGGTTGTCTGGTATATTTCCTATTAAAGGAGAAGTTGATTAAGTAAATGGTGAATGAAGAAATTAAGGTTTAAATTTCACAAATCTAGTTAGGATCAAGGAGGAAGATGATGCAAAAGAAGGTGACATTTTGTTTCGAGAGTAATTTAATATGTTGCAAGTAGAAGACAATGTCAATCCTTGTGTATTGTACTTAAATATGCCATAATTTAGTTGTAGGAAGAAATGCATGAGTTGAGGGTTGATAAAATATTAGAGGACTTTTGTTAGGGACTTGTGAATGACATAGATACATATGGTGGTCACTTTTCACAATGGTAGTTTGAAATTGTCTAATGGTTTTATGATACTCTACTTGAAGAATGTTTGCTAAATAGGGTTGTATGATGAACATAGATTTTAAAAGTCTGTAGAACAAGTGTTTGTTTTTGGTGCTTTTGTGTCTTTATTGAAAGTGGTGTCAATTTTTTAAAATGAGATATAGAATTACATCTTGAATGATAGAAATCAAATAATTTAAATAATTTAAACACTAAGATTCATTTTGAATTTCAAAATTATTATGATACTTTTTGTTACTTTGAATTTATAAATTCCTCTGTGTCTTTCTATTAACTAATATTTATTTAAATTGCCTTCTATTGTTAATGGGCCCTTGGTCTACTGGTGAAGTTGAATGGCTCTGAATGAGCCCACCAGGGATCAAGTCTTGATGAGTGCAAAGACTCCAACATCATTAGGGATGAGGCTGAGATCATGCCCAAGATTAATTTTGGCGGAATGGATACCTCTCAGTCCTTGACTCTTAGCCGAAGAGATTCTCTCAACCTCCAACTAAAAAATTTACCTTTTATTAAATTTGATGCATTATGAATAACCATTTTTATATCTTATTATTAAACTAGTTGAATATAGAATTCCTAGTTGAAGGTTAAACTTTTTGACACCAATTTGGTTGGGGTCAGCGTATTCAATCAAGCCAACTACGTGTAAAAAGTTTAACCTTCATCAGCATTTCTATGTAAAGAGAGGAGTTTTTGACAGTGAATGTCGGCAGCATGAATTAATAGGAGGTTTTGGTAGTGCTTTGTTGGCAGAGTGACACACAAGAGTATTGTTTGCTAGGCACATTTTACATTTAAAAGACATATTTTGATAAAAATGGAAGAACAAAGAAGTCAAATGAAAGTAGCTTTCCACAATACAAAGTTGAGTTCATGTATCCGTACACCCACTTCCTCATTTTGTTTGAAGGTTTCAAAACTTGGTTTCAAGTCTTCTGTGTTATCGAACCAATAACATAGTCTATTTTAAAACATTTTTAAAGCATTGCAAATGGAAAATTCTGTTTAGAAGACTGGTAAACCTTTGCAAACTTGAGGCGGGGAACATGGGAGACAACACTTTGCAGAAAAGCATTTCAACATTAAATCTATTTAAAAATAATAACTGGAATAGATAGTTTATTATCGATGGAATACAGATTCAAAAAGCGTGTGTTGGGCAGAAAGGAGAACAAAAGTAGCACTTCTAGCAATGAACATTTTCGCAGAGAATTTAGTTATTTATACATTATAACTTTGGCTTATTGTCATTTCTAAACTTGCAAAAGTAGGGATGCATTATTGTCATTTTTAAACTTGCAAAAGCAGGGATGTACACATGTCGAGATAGCATGGAAGTTAAAACAGTTGGGGAGTAAGAAATCTGTAATAATATTGTCAAGAAATAGCTAGCGATATTCTAAGGTAAAGCAATGGCAATTAAAGCAACCAGTAGAAGAGTAAGAAAATCAGTTAGAGGTAGTCTAATAACATGGAGTAGAATCAAAGCGATAAGACTATCTTCTCAATTATCTTTATCCCTCATGTGAATTTGATGGTATCTCAATCTCTTTTGGAGTACACGATTCCATGCAATTCACCTTGAGCTTATCTATTCTTGAAATATGATATCTATTCTTAATGATCTTGTTCAATTATTTGTAGTCAATGCATATCCTTATGGTACCATAATTCTTCTTCACAAGAACTAGAGAGTTGAAGTTAGATTTTATGAGTCTCATGTGAAATTCCTTTATAGCTTTCTCTATATCATCTGTATATCCTCTTGGATAATGATATGGTGTAACTTGGCAATGAGTTAAATCCTTTCTTCTAATTCTATCGCATGTTGAAACCCTCTATTTGATGGTAGTCACGGAGGCACATTGCTGAAAACTACTTAATGTCTATTCATTAGTTTTTGAATACCAATATAATAATAATTACATATCACTTTCCATATGGAAGCTTTTCGTGAAGAATCAAACAATTTCCTATCCACGCTACTTGATTTCTATAGAAGATTCTCTCCACCCTCTTTTTTAACACCATCTATGGAGCTCCATTTGAAATCTCTAAGGATAATAATCTTTCCATACGGTGTGAACTTAAGATCCAGGGTCTATTGGTTCTATGAACACTATCCTAGAGAATAGTTGTACCATTATATGACCAAAACCATATCAATATCTCCCAATCTAATTATATAAATGTCATCACATCACATGTCATATGGTATCCTAGATTGTTATTCAAGTGCTTGATCATTCAATTACATAGAATGATGAATCCATCAACTACTACAATATTGAAGCCTCTATTGTTTTTTCCTTCAATCCTTTCTTCGTCACTAGACCTTCAATGATGAAGTCGTGGGTGGCACAACCATCAAATGATCATCCTTTGTATTGCTAGCACTCCACAACATTTGAAGGGAATATATATTTTTGGGCCTCAAAGAGAGCAACAAGAGTGCTATACCTTGTAGTTGTGTATTATTCACAATTATGATCAACATAATCTTCAAAAATATCTAGTTCACCCCCTTAATTTTGAATCTACCACTTCAACATGTAATATATTTTTCATTTACTCAAGCTCATCTATGATCAAGTGTCCTTGACTCTAGATATAAGGGAATCATAACTTCTTCCTCTTGAGTTAATTCTTCATATCATTTATTTTTCTTAAATTTTTGGGTAGTGCTTGAGGTTGAGGGATCTCTTATAGGGAGGCTTATATTGTGGTATCAATGGCATGCTCTTGGAGTAGTATTTTCTTTTGGTTACCATGACCTCCAAAATTAGAGTTATTTTGATGGCTTCCCATAGTAAATTCAAATCAAATACCCTTACTATGACCTTGAGTAATTTAAAGACGCCCTCTACAAAACAAACTACATGTTTGAACTTTATATCACATCTGGAACCATAACTAATAATCTTTAAAATTTTGCTTCATAGTGCTCAATTGCACCCTCTTTCCTGTATTGTGTCAAGTTCCTAAAGTAAACTTTTAGGTCCAACCTGTCAAACCTCTCTATGTCCTTTGACTAAAATACTATATTGTAGTGATTGAGCTATGTCCTTGGGTCTCTATACCATAGTACTACAATTCATGGGGAACACCCTCAAAGTGTAAAGGGATGAACTTAAATGACTTCAAGTATGTGGCTCAAGGAGAGATAGGTATCCAACTTATGCACCTAGGCCCTAGTTGATTTATCTTCTGATCTATCGCAGGTGGGTATATTGATCTTTCCCATGTGATATTGAATTTCCTTGTGAGGTTTCTTTTCATGTCTTCTTCCATTTCTTTGATTTATTTGATACCCATAGTACTACAATAAATTCATGGGGTAGTAATCAATTGTGTCTAATGCAATAAATTTGGTGTATTATCACACTACATTGTCCTGTTATTTTCTTTCTCCTAAGATTCTATGACCTAACTTTCTATAAATTTGGCATTGATTCAATTTTAATAGAAACCTAGTCATTTGTTGAATTACTTCCTTTTGCTTTGGATTATTTTGTGTAGATTTTGGTGGTTAACTAAGTTGATCAAGTTATATTATAATTGCTTCAACAGTTTATTTATTTATTTTTTACTTAAATAGGAAGGCCTTGAATTCATCTGGTTGATCAACTATTTTCTTTTTATCTTTTGCTCTCAAATTCACTACTATCAACAAAATAACCCAACAAGTTGGCAATACTATTTCTTTGATACCATTGTAATATCCATTTCCAAAATTTAATAGATATAACAAATTTACAATATAAACAACAACATGTATTGAATCAACTAAACATAATTTTATCACGCTATATTAGAAACAATAGTTAATTAACATTGGCAACACACATAGCCTGCACAACTTCAACAATAGTTTAGAATCGATCATCATAATAATGATAAACTTCACCCAATCAACAAAACTCAATATAATTGCATTTTCACAAACAACTCATATAATCCCATAATACTTGCATTAGTACAATTTTGATGTCATAATAATGAAACTATTTGATAACTATTACAACCACAATACACCATAATGACAATAATATGCATAATAATTTACTAAACTCTCCTACAATGCTTGAAGCTCTAATATGCTCCTTAAGTGATAATATTCTAAAAGAACCAAAGCGTTTTCATCCTTTGATCCCAATGATAAATAGAATTTCATCTACTAATCAAAGTCTCTTATGGATTTTTCACCCACATAATATCACTTGACATAGGTGCCGAGAAAATGCATAGCATAACATGTGATGATCATTTTAGTTGCCAGATTTTTTAGTTTATACCCTCTTCATTGAAGGGTTGAATTGGTCGGCCAAGTTCCCATGCAAAAGGTAAAATTTGAATGTAAGGTTCTATTCTAGGTTAGCCTTATTACCTTGCAATCTTCCCACTACTTCACATGCTACAATTTTTTCACTAATATATGCATGTTATAATCTTTGGGTTATTCCTCTTGTCTTGGTACATGTTGATCCCCCTTCCCATCGTTATTGTTGTCTTTGGGGACATGTTGATCTGTACCTTAGATCCATGTCAAACACTTCTTGGGTAAGATGTGACAAAATTGAAAACAAGGTATATGATCAAGGTTTTAGGGAATACAAGGAAGACATACCAAAAATACCTAGGGAAAGGAAAGGTTAAAATTTTGATAGAAAAAAAAATATTAAGGATGGAGAAATCATAAGAAGGAAATGGTATCTAAGAAAGGGGAACTATGGTAGTCAAAAAAATTATAACGGAGTTGAACATAAAAGATTAGAGTTTGAGGGTTGAAGGTGCTAAAGAGATGATACTTGGGGAAGCAAAGGCATGAATCTGTGATGCAACAAAAGACATAAAATATAGCATTGGGTTTCAACATGTCAAGTGCAACATTACTTAGATAAGAGAAACCTTGAAATCTTCAGAGCTCAACAAAAAAATAGAAATGACTCAAAAACATCCATCTCAAAATTTTCTTGAATTTGTAATTGCTAATACATTAGTATGCACATGGGAGATAAAGGGGACAACTTTTAAGAAATCTTTGACCATAGGAGACCTATTAGTAAACATCTTAGATTGGTTACCTAAATGAGAATAACAAGGCTGAAAATGCACAAAGAGATAATGTCTTGACTACTTTTGTAAAATTGAGGCTTGCTAATTTGGAAACTGACAAAGAGAAATGAGTTTGATCATTGGAGCGCTTAAACTTGATTGATACATACATATCAAAGTAGGATAATTTAATTGATTGAATATTTTTTTGAGTGTGATAGCGAGGATAAGAGTGATTTGAGTTGCATCCACTTTTTATAGTTATTCTTTAAGATTTACTAAAATTGAGATGACCAAGTGCCTCATGCTACTAATTTGGGTTTCTCCTTAAGAGTTTTTAAAAGATAAATTATTATGTTTCATGGTAAATTTCTTCAAGTTTTAGTTTTAAAATTCAAAAACATGCATTTTTTGTTAAATTATATCAAGGGTTAGACAAGTAAAGAGTAAATCATTTTTATTTTCTAGCATTATCCATTTGCAAATATAAAAAATTATTGCTTAAACAATAGAAAAATAAGCGCTTTGAAAATTTTTGCAGAACAATAAATTATATATAAAAATTTAAAGGATATCTTCTTTTATGTAGATCAATAAAGTAAAATTAAACATATAAATATAAACTTAAAAGGGTGTTTTATCTTATGTAAATATAAATAATAAATAATAAATAATAAGAGTGAGGTAATGATTCAAATTAATTTTTCTTTTTATAGATCAATAAATTATGTTAAATTTTTTTAAAATTTTAAAGACAATTTTTTAATTATATCAGAATTTTTTCATGAAGGTTTTAGATCACTTGTGATCTCCCATATTAAGAATTTTTTCATCAAGATTTTAGATCACTTGTGATCTCTCATATTAATAAAGAGCTAAAACATAAAAATATTTCTCCTAAATAAATTAAGATTGAAGTTATCATAAGAAACTAGTTTGTTTTCTTTGCCTAAAAAATCCAAAATAAATAGTAAAATTCTTCTCGTTCCAATTTTATAATTCTCTCTTATGATGAGCATTGTTAGATTTAGAGAGACTACAAAGGATTTTCCTTTTTATAGATGAAAGGGGCACATTAAATTTCATCCCAAGGATTATGGCCAAAAACATCAAAAGTTTTCTTAGAAAGTACAAAAAAAGAAACAAAAATTAACTGTTCGAACCAGATCGTTAATAAACGCCAATAAAAATGGCATGAAAATCAATCCTAGCTGATTTTAAAACAATCTTCTTGACGAACTGTTAAAATCCGGAGAAGATAAATCCAGGACTTAACTTTGATTACAAAAAGAGAATAAAAATTGAATCTTTACAAAAATCCTCCAACACATATTTACACAAACTTCATACACCCGCCTTCGACAGGGATTCCAAAACACCCAAAAATTCTTCTTCTTTCTACCATGAATTTCCCACAACAGTCACTTCCGTAATCGTCTCCAACGCGGGCTTCCAAGATCTGCAAACACTCAGCCTGCGCATGGTGGAAACATCCTCCACATCCCCCTCTGTTTTCACACAAATATCATCCTCTTTAACGTTCCCGGGGTTCGAACCCGCGACCGGCTGCTTCCCCTGTTTCCGCTCAACCACAGGAAGCGGGCACATGTACGTCAAGACGGGAAGAATTCTGGAATGCCCTTTGTAATTCCGTCTATTATTCCCACTCTTTTTCTGAAACAGAAGAAGAGATGCCACGTCAGACGCAGTCAGAGCAGAGTTGAGCTTATTCATGGGAAGCATCAGGTACAGGTGGCCCATCTGGAGCTCCTCGTCAGCTGCCAGCGCAGCAACCCTCTTTCCTGCCTTTACACAGCTGGCATGGCTGACGAACTGCTGAGAATTCTCCAGCATGAGTTCTGCAGCTTTTACAGACCTTCTGAACTCCTGAACACTGCCATTCTGTAATATTATTTTCACACTCTGTGAAGAAACGCAGGAAAAATAATTGCCCATTTGGGAATAGATTCAATTCTAATTGCCTATCTGGGTATGAAATGAATTGAAACTTCAGTAAATACAATTGCCCATCTGGGAATGAAATGAATTGAATTGAATTGAATTGAGATTTTGAGACCAAAATGGGGAATTTTAAGGAATTGATGGAATGGCCCAACTAGAAAGAATGGAATGATTCGGATTGGGTGTTTTGGGTTGGAAATGGAATGATTAGACTTGCATCTCACAGCACGCAAACTGTGGAGAATCTACGGCTACTTTTTCTCTGATCTTCACTACGAGATAAGATTGTAACGTCTAGTAGTTCTATACGTTTGGCGATTTGGATGAAGAGATTGCTCTGTTTTGTTTCGCTTCCTGGTAAGGTAAACATATTTTAAGAGTCGGCTTCTGGCATTGTTATGATTGCTTGCTATGGACGTAATGCAACGCAACGACTAGTCGAACAAATTATTGGGCATAAATTGCTCTCTAAGGTAGCTCTATTGTTTATTTAGCTATAGAATGAATCATTGTTTTTTTCTTATTCGTTAAGAGGTCAACGAGGGGTGACCTATAGAACCAAAAACATCGACTCAATTGGCCCTTTCATGGCTTTCATTATGATTATTCTTTAGTGGGTTGAGTTATCAAGGGTTTTCATTAAGATTCAAGCAAGCATATAGATAATTACAAAGAGAATTATTTTATTTTTTTATTATTATTATTGATTTTGATGATAGATTTTTGATGTGTTTTTTTTGGAATAGGTTTTGTGTAGAAATCATTAAAATATTTGTATATTTAGTTCAAATATCAATGTAAGCTTCATAGTAATAGATAATTATTTCATTGACTGTAATGTCTCAATTACACCAATGTAAGATACCCTTTCCACCTTTTCTTGGTTGGTTCCTTCTAGCTATTCGTCTCACACCATAGATAATGTGGCTCAATCTTTTATTGGGCTATATGAACATCTTTTCATCGAAACAGTTGGCCCTTTTTTTTTTTTCATTATTTTCATCATTATTATTGTTTAGTGGGTGGAGTTACCAAAGATTTTTAAGATTCAAGGAAGCAATTAGATAATTACAAAGAGAATTATGCTAGTCTTTCTTGTATTGTTAATTTTGATGATATATATAAGTCTTCTATAGAATTTCTTAAAATATTTATATATTTGGTTCACATGTCACTCATTATAGGCTTTATACTATTAGCTAAAGTATTTCTTGACACAAATGTCTCCACCGTACCAATGCAACATACCCTCTCCCCCTGCCTTTTTTGCCTCCTTCTAGCTACTTGTTTCACACTAAAGATGATGTGATCTAGTTCCTAATTGGGCTATAAGAGTATCTCTTCATTGACTCTACTAATCATTTCTCATTTTTCATTATTTTCATCATTATTATTATTTAGTGGGTGGAGTTATCAAAGGTTTTAAGATTCAAGGAAGCAATTAGATAATCACAAAGAGAATTATTTTAGATTTTTGTATTATTCATTTTGATGATATATTTTTATATGGGCTTGTTTAGAGTAGGTCTTTATAGAAATCATTAAAATATTTGTATTTTTGGTTCAAATGTCATTATAAGCTTCATATTGTTAGATAAAGTATTTCATTGACTCAAGAATCTTAACTATGAGTTTTTTAAATAAGTCTTGTAAAGAAATTTTTCTCAAAATATTTACTTATTTGGCTCAAATATAGTTATAAGCTTCGCAATAATATTGTTTTGATTCAAGTCTCTAAACTATACTAATGCATCATACCCTCTCCTCCCTTCTTTTTCTGGCTCCTTCTAGCTCCTTGTTTCACACCAAAGATGATGCGATTTAGTCTTTAATTGGGCTATGAACATGTTTGCTCTCCAAAGGATATTTGACTCTACATAGGTCTTTTGGTGATGATCATATTTGGTGTAAATTCATCAAAGATAATATTTCCTCTTTCTCCCAAGAAAATGCATTTTTTGACACAAAATTAAAACATTTATCACTAAAAAATAACTTTATTTATTTTCTCTTTTTTGACATGTGCATTCCAGTTGATGTTCCCTTTTGTTAATCCATTTGATTATTATTTTTTAATCTAAGTTCTCTTTCTCTTGTTCCAAACTTCTTTTATTACAACCTTAAGCCATATATTTGCCTCCACCTAGATTTTATAAGAGACAAACCATAACAATTACCTCAATAGGGAAGGTACCTAATTGTATGGAAAGTAGATTATTTATTGTCTAGTATACCTTAACATGGAAATATAGATGGTTTTATGTAGGTGTTAACCCATGTATTTGTACAAGGAGGGAAACCTCCTAGGTGAAGCCTATTCTTCAAGGTGGAAACTAAAATCATGATTTAGGGTAATTGGAGATTTGAAGTGTGCACTCCCCTATTGCTATTTAGGAACAACCAAATAATCCTCTTAGCTCGAACCATAATTCACTGTATATTCTCAAGAGACATTGGCAAGGTTACTTCCTCGTCAAGAGATATCTCACTTAGTGTATTCTCATCCCAGCCAAGAAAATAAAGAGGAGTAGCCTAGAGTGGTTAGAGAGAATGCTCTAAGAGCCCTTGTCATTATAGTGTGGAAGAAGTACTCACATAGGAGCCACCCTAGAGGTAGTGGATGAGGATAATGTTCTATCAAGGTACATGAGAGATATCCTTCAAGAACATCCACTTAACTTTGAGGGTTATTTAGGGGGCTCAGAGGTTGATAATTGGCTCTTGGCCCTTGACCAATAGTTTACAATACATTCCTATTGTAGCAATACCAAGGATCTTTGTGCCATTATATACTTGTGCAATTTTTCTTTCACCTCATCTGGTGTTAGGAGGAGAAAAAAAATCATTTGGATATTTTCATAGTCTCTTGTGGTAATTTTCTTGAGAAACTTCACTCGCATTAGCTTTTTATCACTATTGACAAAGACATGCAAATGAATTCCACAAGCTCAAACAACTAGGCATGAATGAAGTCTTATATGAGATTCGTTTCTTCAAACTAAATTAGTAAGGCCAACAAAGGATGGGGGAATGCTAGTGTAGTATTTTAAAAGATATTCAAATGATCATATTAGTGGGTGTATTTAGGTGTTTGAATTGAAAAGATAAGAACTTGTAATACAGAAGGCCAAGATAATTAAGGAAAGTTTAGCTAGATATTTTGGTGGTTACATTGGAGTGTACATAATGATTTGTCTTACTTTGGATTCCATCTAGGGTTTAAGGTTCTCAATCTCTACCCACAAGATATTTTAGGGAACCTATAATATTTTCTAGGTCTAGTCAATAGTAGCATGGGCAAAGGCCTTTACAAGCCATTTAGAATGGGCAAGGTTCTTGTGGACATAACTATAGGGAGTCTCATAAAACACAACATACTTGGAACTTAAGGTCCAAGTGACCACCCCAGAATGACTAAGGCAACTCAAGTTTTTTAATATCTCAACAATCAAGTGCGCCCTCTTCAACCTCAACTTGAATTAGAGGACCATATTTCTCTCGTGGCCGGTAGGGTCACTATGTAAATTATTCTCCTTAAAGGTTCATGACAATTAACAATTAGAACCAAGTATCTTCAAAGATGATTATGGGGGATGTTAGTAGGTCTCGTAAGGTATTTTCAACAAATAAACGTTAGGTAGAACATCACGGTATCCTTTTGGACACCTTAAGTATGTTGGATGGGATTCATGCTTTTATATTGTTTAATGCTAGTCATCAAAGATTGTCTTAAATTTCCTATCCTTGGTAGCACAGTGTAGACTTGTACATACAAAAACTAATAAATAAATATCCTAAAGAATGTGTCGTAACTATAGGTGTCACATGGACAATAAACACACTCACATCAAACAATTAAGGCTTACACAATTGCAAACATTATGTATACAAATAGTTCTAAACGTACATATATAATCAAGGGTTCATTCAATCACATGCATGGAGCCATAGAGAAAGGTCTCTTATAAAATGCAAATCAAATAAAAAACGAGGACGAGGATACTAGAGTAGAGGCAAGGAGTTTCAGCATAGTATCTCTTCCATGAGGTGGAAGGACTTGGAGACATAACTGGAAAACCATGATGGCGTGCCATGCTAAGAAAGAAAGATGTTTGAATTTGAGACAATTAGACGATACCCCCAAGAAATTATGGTGTTTCTTCGGTTGCTTCTCCCTGGATATACACGTCAGAGTTCTTACTAAACAACCACCTCTAGCTGTTAAATTCAGATTCCTCTTTTCTTGTTGAGTTCGACTTCAATCTTGTTTAGAAGATGACTTTTCGAATGATCCTTTTGTTAAATCGATTGCACGGCACTGACATTTCCAGATAAATGGTATCAAAATATTTATCTGCAAAAGTCTCAAACATCTGATTGAGAATTTCCATTTAAAATAGATAGTATCTTTCATTACACAAAAAAAATTTAACTGTAATTAGAAACGTTTACGATGACTGGGTCGACAGATTGTTAGCACATATTCTTCCACAAATGTATATTTCAAGGCTTTAACTTTGTACCAATGGTCAATATTTCATGAGATCTTGACAGGAAAAAGAAAATGCATTTTGATAGAAAAAAAGAATGCAAGAAAACAAATGGGATGATTTGTTTGTGTATTAAATCAAAAGCTTCATTGCTCAGTTGTGTGGAGCAATTAGTCCTAAAATTATCAAAATCCAATCTAGTAAGATAAATTGGCATATAATGGCTAAATTGAAAAAAAACCAATCTAGTAAGATAAATTGGCATATAATGGCTAAATTGAATAAAACTTGCCAACCAAAATATTAGGAAAAATGAGGAGAATTTTCAGTTTCAATTGTATAGACATGCTGCAGAAATGTTCATCATCACACATGAAAAATGCAAATTCTATAGTTCTTGTTGGGAAAGTGAAGCCCAATGGTCACATGACTTTACGTCTTCGTATCTCTTCATTTGATAGCCCTATGTATTTGTATAAATGGATGTGTATAGACCATGATTAGTGTAGTATTGGTAAAACGCTAATAAAGAGATTTCCCTGCTTTGAGAATGGATAGCCAGATGTTGGTGAACAGATTTGTCTCCACGTTAAATAGAATTTATATTGACCCTACACCTCCTTTGGAGACAAACAATTCACGATAGTTGGGTAAGCATGGAGTAATTGCTTCCCTCTGAATTTTACGAGGTACAGCTCCCTCATAAATATTCAATGAATTTATGAATGAACCACATACAAATTTACTTTTAACCAGAAAGTACGCACAAATCTCTCATATACACCATGGTATTGAGGTATTTCCAGAAATCACATACAGAAAGTAAAAGTTCAAGGAAAACACACTTCCTCCAATCATTTAAGATTAATTGTCTATTGTAACTAATAACATGAATTGCATGGAAATATTTATAATCACGACACAAAGAATATATAATGCAGAGAAGATGATATATCAATCCACAAAGTAGTCGATACACCATGGGTTTAAACTCACAGATCTAAAATGAGACTTTGCATTAATATATTTATGTTGTAAGGATCAAAGTCCAAAAACAGGGACAAATTATTGTATCTTTCCACTTAATTTTTTCAAAAAGAAACTAAAGCTTAACAGTACTGAAAGCCCAAAAGCTATATAATCTAAAAATCCTAACCCTTCATCATTTTTATGCTCCAACATATATAGTTTTGCAATCCGGGAGACCTCCCTGAAAACTCGGCCTCTCGGATTGACAGCAAATAAAAAATAGTTAAGAACCAGTAACTAAACATAGCAATAGTTTGTGACAAATGTCCCCTTATCAAAATAACTAAACAACATAAAAATACTAGACATCCTTGGCTACTTGCTTTCCGAATTGGCATCTCGGACCAACTTCCAGCTCCTAAAAGTGCTCAACAGCTCTTGGGTCAGGTGAGAGTGTAAAATTTTCAGACCTAGCAGCTTCGCTTGGCAGGCATTTTTCTCCCATTCGAGCTACTGGATTCTTTCCGCCTACTTAGGCAACTGTCCTTTGTTTAGGTATAACATTGATTCTACATTTGCTATTCTGGTAAAATCCTTGGTTGTGTGTTCTTCACTCTCCTTGATGGCATTCATAGCATCTTCGAAGCTCTTATTCATATTATCCGCATCCATATTCCCTTCCTGAAACTTAAGAATACCTAATGGATTTACTACCTTGATGTCTTTCAAGGCATTTGTGTGCATCTCTTTTACATATTTCTCCATGGCTCGCATGCTCAAGACCGCAGCTTTAAACAATGATCCTTTCCACCCCACGTTTTTCTTTAATATGAATAGCATACAGGGATCAACAATTTTCATTGGGTTCTTCGACAAGAACTTTCCCACTCCGTTTTCTTCCACTTCTTGAGCCTGAGATACAATTGTTGCACATTTTTCTTCATCTACCTCCCATCCCGGGATTAAGGTTTGAATCTCACCGAGCAACGCTTCTCCTTCGGCATAAACAAATATGAATTCTTGTATGAATTTGTTCCCTTCTTTTATGATGCCGTCAACCCAATTGTTTCTTGCTTCTATCAAGGCTATGCCTTGTTGCATCTGCTTGTTGTCTGAGGAGTTAAGATCAAAAGTCTGTGGAGCTTGAGCCAGAGGTAATGCCCTAACATTAGTGAGTGAGCTAAGGAACTCAACCATAGTTATTACAATTTGTTTAAGCTCTCTCTTTTCTTTGCCATCTTTCTAAAATTGACCAAGCATATGGTCAGCCAAAAACTTTAACAAATGATCTCTTGTATCCCTGTTCAGCACGCCCAAATCCATCACCGTAACCTCAAAGTCTTTTTCTTCAGGTTCTTGGATTCCTTCTTTCTATTTAAAGGTCATAATTTTAGCAGTTACCTTTCTTGTAGTTTGGTCTGTGCTTATCCTTGCGTTACTCTTGACTCTTTTCACTTTTGGAGCACAGACGACATATTTGGTGACTATTTCTTTGACAGGTAAGGATATAGGCTTGAAGTTGCATTTTTGGTTTATTAAATTAGTTAACCAAGGAGGAACTGAGCTATAAGTTAATTTATTGTCCATTGCTTTAGCAGGTGTTACATTCTCTTGTTGAGCCTCATTTTTACCATCAAACATTTCTTGGCCTTTCTTTAAATGTTCTCGTGAAAAAGAGATGTCTCCATCGTTGATCTCAACATCAATGAAACTCGAGTCTGGGGAAGCCATTTGTGCATAGGCCTGAGACCTAGTTCTTGACCTTGTCCAAGGTGCAGTAGGATGTTCACTTTCAGTCACTTTCTTTCTAGGCGGAGGGATAGCACCTGTATCATTAATCAAGAGGGAGACATTAGAGGTGTTAGGTAAAAATTTAACTAGGATGGGATTCACATCAATTTTGTTAGATGCTGCAACTCTTGTTCTACTTTGTCTTTTATTTTCTAACCAGTCATCTGTGAATCCTAGAATAGACATGGCTCTCATTTTTATGTCATCTTCTTCCTCTCTTGTCCAATCTATTTCTGGCATGACTGCTTTATTTGAACTGTCACAATCAGGTTCAATAACCTTAGATTTATCTTCATCCAAGTCTTCAATGTTGAGCCTCAACTGTAAGGTCTTGATTTGAGGAATTAACAGTCTAGAATGATCTCTTTTCCTTATCACTTCTTCATTACTACAATCCTCCCACAAATCCTCAATGTGTGGGGCCAATTTCAGCTGACTACCCAGGCTGAGGGTTTGTCTTGTGAAACCTTTACTTTCAAAACCTCTCCTCTCTTCAAAAAATTACATGTGAAATTTTACCAGATCACTTCCTATCACCAAGGCATCAATCATGTTTTTAAAGGTTAAAGCTCCAAGCTTGATTGGTAACATAGAATCCCACTTTTCTTCTGGGAGACTATTTTTTATTACCGTGAACAATTGCCTATATACTGCTGCCAAAACAAAGAAGTCAAAGGTGAACCTTGGCAACTTGAGGGGCTCTTCATCAAATCCTTTCACCCTTACATATGTGAACCGCAGGAACTGAATGTAAAAACTGCCATAGATTTGAAACAGTTTTTGTGCCTCTAGAGAGATTCTTTTCCTTGGGGTCCCAGCTAAGTGGTAGCATAACTTTCCTAGAAACACATCATGAAGTCTACGGTAATTTTCCAGTACTCTGGCTCTTCTCAGCAAGGGACAATACTCAGAGATATTTATGTCTTCGTTCCATGGTTCATGGGGAATTCCAACGAGGTCCTGGGTACATGCTAGACAATAAATCAAATATGAAGACATATAGAATTCCCTTTATTTTCATCTATGCTTTCTTGAGTTGATCTCTTATTGAACTGGTGATTACCTCAGCCCAATCTAGACTTTGATTTCCACCTAGGATAATTTCTATGAAATGGTACATCCAATCTTCAAAGAGGAGTACCTGTGCACACCCTCTCACTCTGTGTAATAAGACCACTAAGGCATGAATATGGGGCTTCATAGGATCTTTAGTCAAAATTTTTTGAAACCTAGAGCCTCCTCTATTAAATGATTTAGTCTATTTACTAGAAATATTGCTACTGTTCTTGTCACTTCTCTCTCAAAACTGGGCGAGTGACTGGGTCAAGGTGAAACTAGCAAAGGCCTCATTGGGTAACTTAAAGACTGAAATGATCATTTCCCTAGTTCTTGACAAAAGACTCTGACCCTCATTACTCAAAATACATTTAGACCTTACATCATAATGATTTATGCATTGTTGAATTAGCTCAGGGCTTATTATGGTGAGAGGAAAGGCGACAACTTGAAACATCCCACTCGACATGATCTCTAGAGTATGCTCCTTTTCCACACAGTCCTTGAAATTATCAACCATATTTTCTACTTCAACCCCCATTAAATTAGTTTCTGAAATCACCAGGGCCCGACACTCTGAAATAACAGTGTTTCTGAAGAAATGAATATTGGACCTCATTCTTTTTCCCCAAAATAAAACAAAAAGAAACTGTAGCCTTTCTAAATCACACTAACATGCAGAAGCACGAAACTAAAGAGAGGCTTTCATTGTTTACCTATGATCTACTGACTTAGGGAAACAAGAAATTCTATCTTTCGCAGGGCCAAGACTCCACAATCTTCCTTTGAAATGAATAAGTAAAATGATACACTTTTAAAAGGATTCACATACCACAAAGTATGGCTAAAAAAATGAACATTAATTGCGGCATGAATTTTTGAGTGGAGTGAATGTCAAGATGTGACATTTGGCTACAAATTTTATTTGAAAAATTGTTTATGTCATCATTAATTTCTATTTAATGCCACCACTTCACTTGTGCCAAAAATAATTTGCATTAATTTGTGACGCCAGCTCAGACTTCCCCCATGGTCACCATATCCACAAAACAGACCATACCATTACTTCAGTGATTGCTTTTATGACAAGCCACGTCACTTGTCACATCAGTCGCCAATTCAATCCTTGGGCACGCTATAATTTCCATTTGAACCTCTTTGAACTACTTTTTGAACTACTTCAAACCAAGGTTCGAAGAGGTTTAAAGTGGTTCACGACCGCATCATGATGTATGTAGGGGTCCCACCTATAATTACAATCATTAGGCAAAAAAAATTTGTTTGAACCTCTTTGAACTATTTCAAACCAAGGTTTGAAGAAGTTCAAAGAGGTTCATGAGTGATCCAAATATACCAACACTTGATGAAAGGAAAGCGACCATACAAAGATAGATTTAAAACATTGTGGTGATTATCTCAGAGAGTAAACATGACACTAAAAACTATCCAACACAAGTTCAAAGGAGCGGGAAGATCAGGCAATGATTTTAAATTTAAAACAAAGGGTCAAAGACACTTATACAAGGAAACTCAAATAGACCCTAACACTGTTTCTAAATGGGGGATTACATGTTGAAGAATATGCAGATAACTTAGTTCACTGGTTTTGCAACACAAAAAGAGGAAGGGAAAGGATATACACACACAACTAAACCTAAGGAAAGTAGGGAAAAGACTAACTACTATGTACAAGGGGAGTCTGAACAAGATCACAAATTGAACAAGTTAAGATCCTTCCCATTGTAAGTGAAAGGTAGATTAATACCATCTGGGTAGGACAAAAAGAAAGTGTTTGAACCAACTTCTTTTGAAATAATGAATGGGCCTTTCCATAAATATTTGAATTTCCCATGATCTCCTTTAGATGCTCTCCTCTTATCCCATAACAAGACTTCGTCCCCTTTCATGAAATTATGGGTACGATCCCTCGTATACAAAACAACATTTACCTTCATCTGGTGCTATGTAATGTGATCCACAAGTTTTTCCCTCTCCTCCTCTAATTTAATCAGGTAGTACATGACCCATTTCTCCAGGGAATTTTGAAAATACTGATCTTCAATCATAGACTGTAGTTTGGTAGCAGACAATTGAAGAGGCAGTGATACATGATCTCCTACCCTGTACACCATCTCAAAAGGAGCCATCCCTATATCTCTCTTGGGGGTATTCTAATCAGCCCATAAGTCTTCATGCAATTTCTTGTGCTAGTCACGAACGTTATCACCCATCAACTTTTTCATTATAGCAAAGATTCTTGTTGCTAGACACTGCTTGATTGTTCCCTTACGGGAAATAATATGATGAGTGGACCAAGGATATTCCATGTTCATAGCAGAACATTGAGATCTCTTCTAAAGAGAAATATGTAGCATTTTCTACTACTACCTTCTGTGGCACTCCAAATCTAACAAAAATGTGGTTCAGTAGAAAATCACAGACAACTTGAGAATTTGCCTTTTTAGTAGGGGTCACTTCCACCCACTTTATAAAATAGTAGGTAGCTGTTAGGATTTACACATGCCCTACACTAGATGGAAGATTCCCAGAGGTCCTACAAAATCTATCCCTCATTGCCTTAAAGGTTCATCTACCACCACTGATTTGAGGGGTAGGTCTACGAGTTGCGGATGTCCTGTAAACAGTTTGCACTTCTCACAATTTTTGACATAGTGATATGCATCCTTAAACATCCCAGGCCAATAGAAATGGTTCTAGAGGATTTAGAAGGTTGTGACAGTGGAGGAAAAATTCCCACCACAAGCTTCATCGTGGTATTCTCTTAATATCTCTTTCTGTTGTTCAACATCTACACATCTGAGAAAAGTTCCATCAACTCCTCTTTTATACAACACATCCTAAGAGATAACATACTTAGATGCCTTTAGCCTCAGATTATGCCTTTCTTGGGGACTCAAGTGTTTAGGTAATTCACCATATGTAAGGAAATATGTCACATTTGAGAACCACAAATCAGTCAAACTTACCAATAGGACCATAGGAGCTTCATCTGCTTCTTCTTCTTATGGCTTTCCATTTCTAATATTAACCTACACAGGCCCCGTCCTTGTACCATATTCTTTTAGCTTAATGGTTAGGTCATATTCTTGAATTTTAGCTATCCATACAACTTTATTATTCATTCCTATCTCCTTTTGTGTCAAAAAACTTTTTACTGTTGTCTCTAGAACATACACAGTGGAATACGGTGCAATATTTAGTACCTAAATTGTTTCACTGCTTTTACTACTGCAAAGGCATTCTTTTAAATTTGATAATATTTGAGCTCATGTTTCTTCAACGATGTGCTCATGAAAGAAATGGGTGCCTCCTGTCCTTTATCATTCTTCTGTGTCAAAATGCCAAACAAAGTATGCTCTGATGCATAACAATAAATAATGAAGTCCTTTTTAAAATCTGGACTTATCAACATAGGGGCTTGGGATATTGTTGCTTTGATGTCGTTGAAAGCCTTCCTTCCTTCCTCATTCCACTTGAAAGGGTGTTTCTCACTCATCATATCTACCATGTGTCTGGTAGTCTCTGGAAATTATGGGACAAAAGCTCTTAAGAAGTTCACTTGGCCAAAGAAAGACTTCAATCCACTCCTATTAGAGGTTAAATTAAGTTGTTGGATTGCTTTAACCCTATCAAGATCAATTTTGACTCCTTTTGAAATAATATGCCCTAACAACTTACCTTATTCAACAAAGAAAATTGATTTTTCAGATTTAGAGATATACCATGACTCCTACACCTTTGTAGCACTGTCTCTAGGTCTTTTAAGTGGTGATTCCTTCTTTTCAAATAGACAATCAAATCATCTAAATAGATTACAATGATTCTATTACATAGATCCCCAAAATAGGAGTTCATCACCCTCTAAAATGTGGCTCCAACATTAATCAAGCCAAACATCATCCAATTGTATGCAAAGTACCCCAGGGTGTTATAAAGGTTGTCTTGTGCTGATCTTCTTTCTCCACACTGATTTGATTATATCCATAATATCCATCCAACATTGACATTACTTCTGATCCTGACACGGCTTGGAGAACATGTTCCATTATTGGCAATGTGTAATTTTCTTTCAGACTGGCCTGATTCAAATTTCTAAAATCGACGTAGATTATGATTTTGCCATTCTTCTTCCTCACTGGGACTATATTGGCAATCCAGGTGGTATGATGGATGGGGTAAATAATCCTGGCTTGCAGTATCTTTTCCACCTCTTTCAATATAACTTCAATTAATTTCAGATTATAATTTCTAAGCTTTTGACAAAATGGTGTAGCGCCCAGTTTCAAAGGGATGTGATGTCTAAACTAGCCACCTCTAAATTCTTAAGGTATTCGTACCCCCAAGAAAAACAATCTCTATATTCCTTCAACAACTTCTTAAGATCATACCTTTCTTGCTGAGAACATGTTTTGCCTATTGAAATACATTTAGGATCACCCTCATCTCCAATATCAATCTTTTCATACCCTTTGGGATTATGAGAGTGTGGTACCTTCTCTTTGACTGTACTATCATCCCTCTTGTAAAACAAGTGTTCTACGGATACCATCCCCTTGGGAATCTTGTTCCCTTTTAATTGAATTATCCTGTCATCTTTTGTAGCACCTTCACAGACTTCTTTGCACTCACTATTGGAACCTTCAAAATATACATTAGCAAAATTTTGTACACAACCTATGAAATCTTTGAGCTAAGAATCATTGTCAAACACTTGCTAGTGTTGTACATTATCTGGCACTCTCGATCTATAGATCATTTCTGTCCTATAATTATGCACTTTAAAATTAGGATGCGGTAACAATAATGAAGCGGAGACTGCCAAAGAAATTTCCTTAGTATTTAGACTTTGAGGTATGAACTCTATGGAAAAGGTGTCGAAAAACTTGAGTTCATCCCATACCAGGTTTTTGTAGTGCCTCAATTTTTCATTTTTGACAAAAAACTGACCTCTTACCCACTTCACGATCAGTTTGGCATCACCCTTTACAATAAGCTTCTTAATCCCTCTAAGTTTTTCTTCCTCCAATCCTAGCAGCAATTCTTTGTACTCAGTTGTGTTATTGGCATTTCTAAAATCTAACTTAAAAGATAAAGGGATGCATTCTCCAATAGGAGGAATTAGCACCACCCCTACTCCTGATCCTGAACTTGAACATCTACCATCGAATTCCATCTTCCATAGATCTCCCTCTTCTGAAACATTGGCAACTGGTTCAATTTCTCCTTTAGAGAGAATAAAATAATTACTAAAGAGACACTCCTCATAAAGGATTTGAGCCTTGGGATTGTCAGCAAGAACCACTGTGTATTTGTTTTTAGGCTCGTGTTCAAGTTTTATCTTTTTCTTGCCCACTGGGAAATCACCTCAGAACAATCCATTTTTATATCACTGCCCATGTCCTTACAAAAGGTTCTACTGAGCAACATGTCATAGCTAGCCGATATATCTGCAACTAGAATTGTCAATTTCAATCACTTGTGTGGGCATGCAGCAAAGACAGCTTGTGCATCTTTAACTTGACCTATCAACGACACTTATTTCTCATCCATAGAATAGCACCAACCAAATGTCTTAGTGAGGGTGAGGTCGAGGGATTTGGAAATTGGGGCAGGCATTATATTATCAGACGCACCAGAGTCTATGATACAATTACTAAGTTTTTTCTCATTTAAAAATAAAGAGATATAGAAAGGATTAGGCTTTTTCTCTTCTATTTCACTTTCTACGGTATTAATACCAGGAGGATCTTCAGGTGTCTGTGGGGTATCTTCAGATACAAAAATAGGAGGCTCTTTGACTGTAGTGGTTTCTCCTACGAGGGGTTTATTGAATTGGGCAGTTTAACTTAATTCCTCTTTCACATATTTAACTAATTTTTCAAGCTCCTTAGGGTTCATCCTTAGATACTCGGCTAGACAGATTGATATAAAGGTGGATTTACAAAACTTGACAAAATCAAAAGTAGGAGGGGATGGGGTTGTGTTACCTCTTTGTATAATTTTGACTCCTGACCCCTTCGGATTTGAGGAAGAATCACTACCTCAAGAATATTTTCCTTTGAGAGAAGCATCAGATGTTCCAATGCCAGAAGTGAACTTCTCGTTCCTTTGGTTTCTAGTAAGGAATTCACATGACGGATCTTGCAAAGTCGACAAGATATTTCTGCCTCTTTCATAATTGGACTCATACTCCAGATAAAAAGAACCCGAATGCTCGATCTTAGAATGGGTCTTTTCTTCTTGAAACTCTTATATCCCAATAGTATCTTTTGTTGCATTTATTTGAATACACCTCAACTAGTCAGGAAACCATCGTGATCATTTGTCAAGTGAAATGAACACATGGTCTCTTTAGGTGCAGCCTTGATTTGTAGCCTAGGCTGCCAACCTATTAAGAGAGGATTTTCCCATGAGGCTGATTATATTTCTTACGACTGACATCCTGATAGGGAGTTTGATAAGGATAACTAAACCTATTTTGCTACCTTTTTAGCATTTCCATGTCATTCATTAGTCTTTGCATCAGAGGATTTGTCAGAGTAGAGGAGGAGGTTCCTAAAGATTGAACTTCTCTTTTCCACTTCCCTGCTGTGATGAACGTGTCTTCAAGCTGAATGTCTTGTCTTTACACAACATTTAAATCAGCCACTCCATCCTTTAGTAGATGAAAACATATATCAGGTGGCACTACGTTAAGAAATAATATTTTCTTGTTCTCATTGCTAGGAACATAATTTCCAGGGATCCTCTATAATATCCAGTTGAACTTTGCTACAAATTCCCTCATAGGTTGATGTATCTCCTTTTTCAATTGTCTCAATTGAAGCAATAGCGAGATTTCATTATCAGGGGTTTTAAATCTTTCCTCGAAGGCATTCCTCATATCATCCTAGTTGATGATTGAGCCATGAGGCAAGTGGTTGAACCAATCAGCTGCAACATCATTCAGGGTTCTCACAAAAATCCTAACTGCAATATCTTGAGTTGGGAGACTAATGACACCACATACAGTGTAAAAAGTGCTAAGGTGATCTTCTGTGGTTTTCTTTCCATCTCCATTGAACTTAGGCAAGATTTGGTTAGTACCATTGGGTAAAGCGATGGGAGGGTTTTCACCCAGATTCAAAGGACCTATATTTTGACCCCACGACTGGTTCGCGGCCATGGTTGGGAATCTAAAATTCAGAGGTTGAGTATTGAAAAATGAGGGTATTACAACACCTACTAGGATAATATCTTGTACAACTGGTGATATAGCAGGAGTGGAATGAGGTGAGGAAGGTTTGCTAAAAGATTTAGTTTTCTTTTTCTTGGGTGTATTCAGATGAGGGGCAAAATTTAGGGTTTTAAAGGCTTCACAATCTTCATCAATCAAACCTTTGCTTCGATCACCTCTAGTATATTTATTCTCAGGAAGCTTTGATATTTGAACTAACATTCAGTTTCTTGCAGGAATGTGAGAAAGTCTGTCTACTACTACTGCTTCCTGGACCACAGGTATTCCTCTTAGGTGTTCAAAAATTTATTCTTCTCTTTCCAACACTTGGAGGGTTTGTTGGAACTGTTGATTACTACATCTATATTTCCAAGATACTGTAGCTAGGTCTAAAATTAGATCTTCTTGTATGTTTTCAAAGCCTAGATTGGGTTGAAGTATAGGAAACACATCATTGTGTGGAAAAACCATTTTGATTCTTTATAAAAAATTAGACTCTAGCCTTTGTCACAAAGTTCCCTAATAGAGTCACCAAAATCTGTTGGTGAATATATTTGTCTCCACGTTAAATAAAATTTATATTGACCCTACACCTCCTTTAGAGACAAACAATTCACGATAGTTGGGTAAGCATGGATTAATTTCTTCCTTGTGAATTTTATGAGCTACAACTCCCTCTCATAAATATTCAATGAATTTATGAATGAACAAAATATAAATATACTTTTAACCAGAAAGTATGCAAGGATCTCTCATATACTCCTTGGTATTGAGGTATTTCTAGAAATCACATACAGAAAGTAAAAGTTCTAGGAAAACATAGTTCCTCCAACCATCTAAGATTAATTGTCTATTGTAACTAATAACAGGAATTGTATGGAAAGATTTATAATCATAACACAAAGAATAAATAATGCAGAGCAAATGATATATCAATCCACAAAGTAATTGATACACCACGGGTTTAAAATCACAGATCCAAATTGAGACTTTGCATTAATATATTTATGCTGTAAGGATCAAAGTCCAAAAATATGTACAAATTACTATATCTTTCCACTTAATTCTTTCAAAAAGAAACTAAAGCTTAACAGTACTGAAAGCTCAAAATCCATCTAATCTAAAAATCCTAACCCTTCATTAGTTTTATGCTCCAGCATATATAGTTTTTCAATCTAGGAGGCCTCCCTGAAAACTCGGTCTCTCAGATTAACAACAAATAAAAATAGTTAGGAACCAATAAATAAACATAGAAATACTTTGTGATAGTTGTCCCCCTATCAAAATAACTAAACAACATAAAAATACTAGACATCCTTGGCTACTTTCTTTCTGATGTGGCATCTCAGACCAACTTCCAGCTCCTAAAATTTCTCAATAGCTCATGGGTCGGGTGAGAGTGTAAACTTTTCAGACCTATCTACTTCACTCGGAAGTCATTTTTCTACCATTTGATATCCTGAATTATTTCTGCCTACTTAGGCAACTGTCCTCTGTTTAGGCATAGAATTGATTCTATGCTTGCTATTCTGGTGAAATCGTGGGTTGTGGGTTCTTCGCTCTCCTTGATGGCATTCATAACATCTTCGAAGCTCTTAATCATAGCATTTGCATCTATATTCCCTTCCTCAAACTGAAGAATAGATGATGGATTTACTAGCTTGATGTCTTTCAGGGCATTTGTGTGCATCTCTTTTACTTCTTTCTCCATGGCTCGCATTCTCAAGATTGCAGCTTCAAACAATGATCCTTTGCACCCCAAGTTTTTATTTAATATGAATAGCATACATGGATCGACTGTTTTCATTGGGTTCTTCAACAAGAAATTTTCCACTCCGTATTCCTCCACTTCTCAAACCTGAGATATAATTGTTGTGCATTTTTATTCATCTACCTTCCACACCGGGATTAAGGTTTGAATCTCACCGACTAACGCTTCTCCTTTGGCATAAATAGATATGAATTATTGTATAAATTTGTTCCCTTCTTTTATGATGCCATCAACCCAATTTTTTGTCATTTCTATCAAGGCTCTACCTTGTTGCATCTTATTCAGCAACTTCTTGTATTCCGAGGAGTTAGGATCAAACGTTTATGGAGCCTAAGCCAGAGGTAATGCCCCGACATTACTTAGTGAGCTAAGGAACTCAGCCATAGTTATTACAAGTTGTTTAAGCTATCTCTTTTCTTTGCCATCTTTCTAAGATTGACCAAGCATATGGTCAGCCAAAAAACTTAAAAAGATGATCTCTCGTATCCACGTTCAGCACGCCCAACTCCATCTTCATGACCTAAAAGTATTCAGCTTTAGGTTCTTGGATTCCTTCTTTCTGTTTAAAGGTCACAATTTCAGAAGTTACCTTTCTTGTAGTTGGGTCTGTGCTTAGCCTTGTGTTACTCTTGACTCTTTTCATTTTTGGAGCATGGATGACATATTTGGTAACTATTTCTTTGATAGGTAAGGACACAGGCCTGAAGCTATGTTTCTAGTTTATTGAACCAGTTAACCAAGGAGGAACCGAGATAGAAGTTAATCTATTGTCCACTACTTTAGGAGGTGTTACATTCTCTTACTGAGCCTTATTTTTACTATCAGACATTTATTGGCCTTTCTTTAAATGTTCTCATGAAAAAGAGATGTATTCATCGTTGATCTAAACATCTATGAAACTCGAGTCTTGAGAAGCCGTTTGTGCACGGGCCTAAGACCTAGTTCTTGACCTCATCCTGGGTGTAGTAGGATGTTCACTTAGAATCAATTTGTTTTTAGGCAGAGGGATACCACCTGAGTCATTAATCAAGAGGGAAACATTAGAGGTGTTAGGTAGCAATTTAACTAGGATGTGTTTCACATCAATTCTTTTAGATGATGTAGCTCTTGTTCCACTTTGTCTTTTCTTTTCTAACCAGTCATCTATGAATCCCAGAATAGACCTAGCTCTCAAGTTTATGTCATCTTCTTCCTCTCTTGTCCAATCTATTTCTAGTGGGACTGCTTTATTTGAAATGTCATAACCAGGTTCAATAACCTCAGAGTTATCTTCATCCAAGCCTTCATTGTTGAGCCTCAACTCTAAGGTATTGATTTGAGGAATTAACAGCCTGCAATGATCTCTTTTCTTTATCACTTCTTCATTACTATAATCCTCCCACAAATCCTCAATGTGTAGGGCCAATTTCAGCTGACTACCCAAGCTGAGGGTTCATCTTGTGAAACAATTACTGTAAAAACCCCTCCTCTCTTCATAAAATTGCATTTGAAATTTCAACAGATCACTTCCTATCACCGAGGCATCAATCATGTTTTTACAGGTTAAAGCTCCAAGCTTGATTGGGAACATAAAATCCCACTTTTCTTCTGGGAGACTATTTTTTATTACCGTGAACAATTTCCTACATACTTCTACCAAAAAAAAGTAGTCGAAGGAGAACCTTGGCAACTTAAGGGCTCTTCATCAAATCTTCTCACCCTTACATATGTGAACCATGGGAACTGAATGTCAAAATTGTCATAGATTTGAACCAGTTTTTGTGCCTCTAGAGAGATTCTTTTCCTTGGGGTCCTAGCTAAGTGGTACTATAACTTTCCTAGAAACACATCGTGAACTCTACGGTAATTTTCTAGTACTCTGTGATCTCTTCTCAGCAAGGGACAATACTCATAGATATATATGTCTTCATTCTATGGTTCATGGGGAATTCCAACGAGGTCCTTGGTACATACTAGACAACAAATCAAATATGAAGACATATAGAATTCCCTTTTTGTCATCTGTGCTTGCTTGAATTGATCTCTTATTGAACTAGCGATTACCTCAGCCCAATCTAGACTTTGATTTCCACCCAGGATAATTTCTATGAAATGGTACATGCAATATTCAAAGAGAATTATCTGTGAAAACCCTCTCACTCTGTGTAATAAGACCACTAAGTCATGAATATGGGGCTTCATATGATCTCTAGTCAACAAATTGGGAAACCTAGAGCCTCCTCTGTAAAATGATTTAGTCCATTTACATGCAATATTGCTATGGTTCTTGTCACTTCTCTCTTGAAACTGAGCAAGTGACTAGGTCGGGGTGAAACTAGAAAAGGCCTCATTGTATAACATAAAAAATGACATGATCATTTCCCTGGTTATTGACAGAAGACTCTGGCCCTCATTGCTCAAAATACATTTAGACCTTACATCATAATGATTTATGCATTGTTGAGTTAGCTCAGGGATTATTATGGGGACAGGAAAGGCGATAGCTTGAAACAGCCCGCTCGACATGATCTCCAAAGTATGCTCCTTTTCTATAGAGTCCTTGAAATTGGCAACCATCTTTTCTACTTCAACCTCCATTAAATTAGTGTCTAAAATCATTGGGGCCTAACACTCTAAACTAGCAGTGTTTCTGAAGAAATGCATACTGGACCTCATTCTTTTTCCTCAATATAAAACAAAATAAATTGTAGCCTTTCAAAATCACACTAACTTGCAGAAGCATAAAATGAAAGAGAGGCTTTCAGTGTTTACTTGTGATCTACTGACTTAGGGAAACAAGAACTTCAATCTTTCGCAGTCGAGACTCCACAATATTTCTTTGAAATGAATAAGTAAAATGATACACTTTTATAAAGATTCACATACCACAAAGTACAACTAAAAATATGAACATTAATTGCGGCATTAAGTTTAGATTGGAAGGAATGTCATTATGTGACATTTGGCTGCTGATTTTCTTCAAAAAAATGTTTATATCATCATTAATTTCTATTTAATGCCACCACTTCACTTGTGCCTAAAATGATTTACATTAATTCATCACGCCAGCTCAGACTTCCCCTAGGGTCACCATATCCCCAAAACAGATCGTACCATTACTTTGGTTATTTATTTTCTGACACGCCACATCACTTGTCACATTTGCTACCAATTCAATCCTTGGGCATGTTGTAATTTATGTTTGAACCTCTTTGAACTACTTTGAAACAAGGTTCAAAGAGGTTCAAAGTAGTTCACGGCCGCATCATGACATATGTAGGGGTCCCACATGCAATTACAATTGTAAAGAAAAAATATTTTTTTTGAACCTCTTTGAACTACTTTGAACCAAGGATTGAAGAGGTTCAAAGTGGTTCATGAGCAATCCAAAGATACCAACACTTGATTAAAGGAAATCGACCATACAAAGATAAATGTAAAGCATTATGGAAATTATCTCAGAGAGTAAACATGACACTGAAAACAGGCCGACGCAATTTTAAAGTAGCGGGAAGTTCGCACAATGATTTTAAATTTAAAATAAAGGGTCAAAGACACTTATACAAGGTGAGTCAAATAGACCCTATCACCATATTTGGTGAACCACTATAATTTATTTTGTTATGTGTTTTGTCTTCATGTCTATTATTGTTTTGAAATATGTTCATTAGTTTTAAATGCTCATTTATAACTTGCAATTGGTATTTGAGCTTGGTTAGAGCCAAGGAGAATATATGGAATATGGCAATGTTTTTATTTTAACTACAACAAAACTTGCAACAAATTATTGGGTACTCGATTTGGGAGCCCCATTTCATTCTACTTCGCATAGGGAGTTTTTCAAAACTTTTCAAAGCAACAATTTTTGTTGGAATTATATTGAGATGAAGTACTAAGAGGGGAGGGGTGAATCAGTACCTCTAAAAATTTTCTTGGTTAGCCCATTAACCCTTAGTCATTAGTTTGTAATTTAACTTATCTATCTGTTCATCTTTACTTTATGCATATGAAATCATATCATACATTCTTTGATATGTAACAATAATAGAAACATTCATGAAATTAGATAACACATGACACAAGATATGATATCGCAGAAAACTCCTGTTAAGGAAGTAATAACTGCGGTGGGGATTTTTACCCACAAACTTCACTATCTGCAGATAAGAAGAGCCGGTTAAGGCTTACAATTTTGGTCACTTCTGATGACCTACCCTGTTAGGAGTATTATAGTAGAGACCTGTTAAGATCTACTTCATTTGAAGCTTTTAACAACACTGTTAAGTGTGTACTCTGTTAAGAGATTTACAAAGGACGGTTAAGTCCACCTTCTACAAAAGGATTTTAGATGTGATGCACTTGTTAGAATGCAACTGCATAAGTATTTGATATGATGATAAATACAATCTTCAATTGCTGATAACAGATCCTTTAAAGCTCCAAAAATATTGTTAATCATCCTTCCATGATTGAGTATTACCTTTATCTACTCGTCGGTAGCCTCTGTGTGTTCTTGATAATTGATGTATTATGTTTCTGATCTTTTGCATGAATTTTTCCTTTTGCTCCTTAGATGCTCTTCGTGGCTATCAATTACAAAGAATTCATGTTCTCACAATTGAGTATGAACATCTATTTATACTAGCTTAGGTTCAATTCTTGATTCATGCATTCGCACATTAGCTCTAGATTCAAGATATACAACTTGATCTTGATCTGTAGTTAGATATGCTTTAGATCCATTAGGATGCTTTAAAGCGTTTACATAAAGCTTGTGTGACCATCTAATATGTTTAAAAAAAAATAAAACTCTATAAATAGAATTACATTGCTTTAATCATCGTGTAAAACTCAGATCCACAATTTGTGGGTTCTTGATCTATCTGTCGGTTCTGATGGTCGGTGTTCTTGGTCGTTGGTGTTCCTTTCTTTGAACATGTCATCGGGTATGCCTTTTCTGTTCTTGTCAGGTTAGTTCTAAAACTTGTGTCGCCGGTAATGCTTGTGTTCGCCGGTGATGCTTGTGGTCGCCGGTGAAGCTTGTCACATTTATACTTGACATTTTTCTCAAACTTCTTTGTCCTGTCGGGTATGCTTGCAATTCATCGGTACTTCTTGTGGTTCGCTAGTGATGCTTTCTGTCTACCAGTAATGCTTTCTGTCTGTGTTTTTCTCTGAGTATACTAATGGAAAAATAATGTCATCAATCTCCCCCTTTGACATTAGTATCAAAAATATGATATGTGCAACATACTGAGTGTATTAGTATGTACACCTGTATATACTTCTGCCTTAGTCATTTGAATGACTGCCCCTATGTATGTGCCGGTAAGTGTAAGTATATATATACATATCCTTTATCTTTTTATTTCTTTTTTTTGATATATGCATTGTCCGGATATTTGTATTGTACATAACTATATACATTGCCTTTCCACCCTTTTTGATTCTAAGGACAAAGGTACTTACAACTTTTCAAAAAGGTGGGAATGTGAGGACTTGATGTCCTCCATCATTTTCTCCCATTTCTCCTTCAAAATTTCTAGAGCCATGTTTTCTAGTGAAATCCTTACATGAATATCATAGATGTTGTCTACGACAGACATCTCCGGGGTTGCTATTAGATTTCTAGCTTCTGAAATATGCTGCTGAAGTATAGTGATATTTGGTAAGATATGTGCTTGGAGTTCTATAATCTCACCTCTGAATTGGGTTTCAACATCCCATATTTCCTACCTTAGCCTATTTTCCTCAATGACTGTGTCATGATGTGCCTTTACGCTGTCAGCATGTGAGGTTAGGCTTTGTGCACTCTTAGTGACATTTGCATCAATTTCTGCAAGTTTGTCACTGTTCTCCTTTGCAAATTTGTCAAGTGTGCACATCTTCTGAACTAAAGTTATTGCCTCAGTAATCATTGGCTCCATTTCATCACTAAGTTCGGAGAGCTTGACCTTGTTCAATGCCACTTCTTGGCTGATTTTATCAATTAACTTGAATTGATATTTATTTTCTGCTTGCTCTTCCATTGCTTGATCTGCCTCTATCCCTTGTTCTGTAATAGCGTCAATAAGAACAACAATCTGTTCCTTAACTGAAGTATTTTCATCAATTTTTACTTGAGGAACCAGTTGTTGGAGTATCTCCTTGGCCTTTTCAAGTGCCATGTTTTCTTTGTGTTCTTTTATCATTTTCTTCTGTATGTCTTTCCATTGACAGAGCACTCCAAACTCTTGAAGTTTGTCACTGTCCAAAGTGGTAATGTCCCAGTTTGGAACTTCAATGATTTTAGCAAGTGTTAAGACCAATATGTCCTTCTTTACTATTTTCTTCTTCTTCTTCTTCTTTGGCTGGTTTGCAGTGGCAGATTGATGTAATACCATTTGCAAGGCTTGAGATTGTGTAGACTTAGTTGGTGAGTGTATAGAGGTTGAGGTATCTTTTTGTACCTATTCTGTAATCACTGACCAATTTTGTGAAGATGTCTCCTCACGTTCCTTAGGTGTTTCAATAGATGAGTCTTCCTTTTGTTTCAATTCCTCAATTTTCTTTACACTCTCATTCTTTTCCAGTTCTACTACCTTCTTTGAGGGATCCTCTGTAGTTTTCTCTGCCTCTAGCTGTTGTTCCTTTGGTGTATCTTTCTACCTATTGGTGGCATCCTTCATTTCTTTGTCGGTATCCTTTGGAGTGTTGGATGCACTTTGATTTTTATCTATACCCATATCCTTGGGTATATCATCATCTTTCTTGGATGATTTGTCCTAGTTGGACTGTATATCGATAGCATCTATCAATATATTCATATTTGTAGGCATATTGATAGTTGCAGTGTCAATAGCCTTGTCTTGTTCGTTGGTACTAACCCTTGTAGCAGTGATATCTTCATCTTTTTGCATATATGTTGCAGGGTCTTTTCTTGTAATGGTGTCGACTATGTTGTCTAACCATGAGTCATCATTCATATCCACATCTAAGTTACCTTTTATTGAGAGTTCCTCTTTGGAAACTTCTTCATCCTCCAAGTTAATGTGGATGGGGCTATCCAGTACTTGATCATCTTTACCATCTGTTGGCTATTCCTCATCTATAATATCAATTTATTTTTGGCCTATGATCTATACCTCTTCATTTTCCAACTCGGCTGTTGAGTGACCTATTGTTTTGCTAGTTTCCCTTTAAGGACTACTCTCTTCATTAGGATTTAGTTTATCACTCCATATTTTGTGAGTGTCTTCTTCCAGCTCAATGAGTTTTTCTTGAAGAAATTTGTAAGCTCTTAGCTTTGGTGAGAATTTATTTGTGTATTTCTCCATGACCTTTTTGATTTCTTCTTTTCAGGATTCAGGCATAAGAGAAACCAATACTCTTTCTCTAATCCTTTTCTCTTCATGAAGTGCATAAGTGAATCTTGAATAAATCTTATTTAACAGTTCTTGTGGAACATCCTATGAATGGTATTGCATAGGAACATAATAGTGTCTACACATTTTTCCAATTAGTGCATCTTCTATCTTATCTTGGTCTACTGTATTCCATTATAACCATTTCTTAATTTTTGGATGTCTAATAGATGCAACTTTAGAAATAGACTTACATATGTAATCAATGTTATCAGACAGTGATTTAACCTTTGCCTTTTCCTTTGCTAGTCTGACAGTGTCAGGTTCATCCATTGCTGTATCTTCTATGTCCTCATCAGTCTGAAAAAATTTCCTCCTCTTTGTAGGTGCCCTAGGTGGTTGTTTAGTCTTTGTAGGTGCAAGTTTCCTCTTGTACACCTTCCATTTTACCATAGGTGAAGGACTGGTTTCCTTATCCATTTGGCTTCTTGTTCTAGACTTTTTGGTTGGAGGAGGAGGTGGTGAATCAGATTTCTCTTCCTCTGATTCTTGTTGTTCTGCTGTTTCATCGATGGGAAGCTTTTCCTCGATTTCTTCCTCCTTACCTTGTTCTTCCTCCTTACCCTGTTCTTCTTCTTCTCCATCAGAGGATATGTTCAAGTTCTTCTTTATGTTTTTCACCATTCTCTTAGACTACTTTACAACCTTCTTGACAACAAGTGTTGACTTAATTTTCTGTTTGGCTTCCTCATAAGTACCAAACCTTAGTTGTTTTTTGTCATGGGTTCATTCAATAATGCCTTTATTGCTTCTGTTGTTAACCTAGTTTTGATTTCATAATCAAAATTTTCTAGCCAAGATTTCCTTGGGACTACTGCTTGAATGTAGGTGAAGTCAATATCCACCATGAAACAGATGTCATCTTTGTATTCCTCAATTAGACTTTTGGGAATTCTACTCCTTTATTGTAGCATATCCTTAATTGCCTTAAAGTAGTCATGCATAACATTATCAAAATTTGTGCCTAGTGTTTCAATGAATTCACTAATCTGCATGGTAATGTGTCTACTTGTGTCCCATTTTATTTTTCTAATTGAAGGAAAGTACTCTTCGAAGTAGAAGAATATACATAATATGAGGGAACTAAACTTACATGTGTTTGTCTGTAAAGACCTTATGGTGCACATGTTCTCCTCAAATTGATGCAATAGGATCTCTTCTAGATCCATCTTCTTCCCCTGTTTGATGATTTTGTAGGCTATTCTCATTACTGTGCTAGAGATGTTGTTCATTCTGCTAGCTTGAAATATCTTATATCCAACTACGCAAGCACCAAATTTTAGCTCTACATCGGTGATAGTGTTTACTTTTAGTGCCCTTTTGTCTGATTTTGCACCGGTTAACCTTTCCACTTCTATAAGAGGTGGATGTTTGTGAGCCTGAGGTTTGTCAGTTGTTGGATAACCTATTATTGTGTGTATAACATCTTTTGTTATAGCGTTTGGTTTGTTCAACCACAAAGTGTTGTCATGTACTCTGCTTAGAATAATCTTAATCCATTTTGTTTTAAAAACCTTTGGGAAATGAAGTGCATTTGTCAGACCTTTCACTTCTAATTTTTTATGCTCTTCTTTGAGCTTGCCACCATCATCACAAAGTGCCTTATAGGCAATGTCTAGGTCTAGATCTCCTATCTCTAAGATCTCACAGTGTATATAGGACCTAACGTCCTCAACCAATAAAACCCTAGCTGGGATTCGGGAGAATGCTCCTGAATCATCTGGTTGAGAGGCAATATCAGAATGTAACTTGTAATTTGGTTTAGCACATGCCCCTCTTTTAACAAGGTTAAACATTTTCTTCTTGTCGTCCTTAAGTTTCTCTACCCTAGATGTTGATGCCATCATTTTCAAGATTTTAGGGCTTTTTCGTAAATCAAAACAGTGCCTATCGGTGAGTGAATGAACTTACTAAATGTCTGTGATCTTCTTTTAATTTGTATGCTCAGTGAATGACTTCTGTTGGGTCACTTCTCAAACTTTCTCGAAATCACTCTTCTCTACTAAAAAATTGTGGGTGCGAAAATGAGCTTACCCGTCGAGATTTTATACTTTTTGGTGCCCTAAGTTGTCATTAATGCTTACCAACTTCATCAGTTTATGAAGACTGCCTCTATCGGTAAATACATTCATAACTCCTCTGGTGTCTTTTCAAAGCGTCGGGGTAGCTTAGCAGTGTTGCAAACTTTACTGATGATCATCGGTGACATTATGACAATAGCTTTTGTAAATTCAGTGTATACCAATGCTCATTGGGTTACACACAACTTGTGTAAAGACCGATACATTCCGGTAAGTATTGTATGTCTTTTCTGTGTGTGCTCACCGATGCAGATTGTGCCCAATAACTGATGGTAGCTTTATAGTAGATTATCAAGTACAATATATTGCATCTTTATTGTTAGATTAGGCTGAAAGCTAATCTCCCAAGAACACCTGCATGCAAACCTGTCACATGGAAGAAGCAAAGATAGAAGACAGAAGGAAACTATGGCGGCCAAAAAGCCAGAGGAGACATCATGTGCTCAAGAAAACAATATATTAATGATATGTTTCTAGATTACAATGTGATTATGAAAAAATCCATGACTAAAACAAAAGAGGTGAATCCTCATAAAGGAATCACGAAACCCTAAGGTTAGCTAAAGAAAACTAGAGTGAATAGGTGAGTTAGTAATTAGATCAAAATGATTTAATTAATAACTCAAAGGACTATTACTCTAACACCCCCCCTTAAGATAATCTTAGGGAGAATCAAAACCTAGGAAACTACTACATAAAGTAGGAAAGATGGGTCCCGGCAACAAGGCCTGATCAGGTGCCCAAGTACAAGAAATAAACTAGATGAAGGAAACTAAGCCTCCAATCTAGGGAAAGTCCGAAAGAAAGGAACAAGAATGAGCAAGAAGCATCTCTGAAGCAAGAAGCTGTAAACTCTGTCAGAAGTAACTACTGGAACCCCCACTAAAGTGCATGACTAGGTAGAGAAGATAAAGTCTGAAGAGCTGATCAATCAAACCAAGGAAGCAATAGAACCAACAAGTGAACCCCCCCCCATAATGTTGAATAGGGAGAGGTGACAGAAACACTGAAATGCAATGCCAGAAACATCTGTAGAAAGAAGAATCAGGAACACCAACAGTGCAACAGAAGTACAAGCATAGGATAAAGGGTGGTGTCACCGACACACAGCATGGGCTAATATCATGGAAGGTACACTCACTTGACAAAGGTGGATGAGCACAAAATGATATAACATCATAACCCCCATGGCACTTTATAACTGAGTGCGAGTACAACACACACAAGGTGTTCAAAATCCTAGAAATGCAGAAGTAGGAACTTTATCACAGTGCATTTATAGAATAAAGAATGCTACAGAAGAGAAGCATACAAGCTCAGAAGTCAGAAAGAAGAGTGAGCCAAAAGATCAGAAGAAGAGATCCCAGGACCTATAGAACCCAAGTAATCTGCCAGAGTGTGAAAGATGTCAAACTTGGGGGAGAGAGAACCTAGAGAAAAATATAGAAAAAATACCCCTGTAACTAAATAGCTCACTGAACTAGCTTTTCAATGATATCTGGTTTGCAAAAAATAGAGTCCGGATGAGCAAGATATGGCTCCCGGAAGGAAAAAACAAACATCAGAATTTGACAAAAAAAATTGCTATCAAAATGATAGAATCCAAAAATCCAACCTCCATCATCGGAAAGGTCTCGGAAAGAGCTTTCTGACGGTATATGGGAGTTGGAAAAATACCCCCGTATGCTCAAGATAGAGTGAAAACAGTCCGGGGGGGTCAAAAAGACCTCAAAAATAAAAGTTAAGCCCTTGGGGTTGCAAAAAATTTGGGGGAGCGCAGGGGTCGGTGGAGCTGGGGCCAGTGGGGGCCGCTGCTAGAGGCACCCACAGCCGGTGGTGGTGGTGTGGCGGTAGTGCCCCAAAAAAACACCGACTGCGTAATAAAACTATTAAAAAATTGTTTTTTTGAATTTTTGCATAAAAAGTCATGCCTGTATGGCCCTAGAGGGCCAAAAAAATTCTCCCAGATGCTTCAGTGTCCAAATCAGACAATTTTTATATGGATTCTAGGGTTTTTGGGCCTTTCGGACGCAACCGCGAGGTTGTTTTTTGTCCAAAGTGCTCTAAAAAATAGAGACCCCCCAGGTCTAATAAAAATTACCAAAGAAGGCCTAAAAGCTTCAAACCCTTGTAGCGCGATGAGCTTGCTTCAACAAAACCAAAATAGCTAGCTGTACGAAAGCTCTGATACCATGTTAGATTAGGCTAAAAGCTAATCTCCTAAGAACACCTACATGCAAACCTATCACATGGAAGAAGCAAAGACAAAAGATAGAAGGAAACTATGGCGGCCAAAAAGCCAGAGGAGACATCTTGTGCTCAAGAAAACAATATATTAATGATATGTTTCTAGATTACAATGTGATGATGAAAAACTTCGTGACTAAAACAAAAGAGGTGAATCCTTATAAAGGAATCATGAAACCCTAAAAGGGAAACCCTAAAGTTAGCTAACGCAAACTAGAGTGAATAGGTGAGTTAGTAATTAGATCAAAATGATTTAATTAATAACTCAAAGGACTATTACTCTAACACCCCCCCTTAAGATAAGCTTAGGGAGAAGAAAAACCTAGGAAACTACTGCAAAAAGAAGGAAAGATGGGTCTCGACAACAAGGCCTGATCAGGTACCCAAGTACAAGAAATAAACTAGATGAAGGAAACTAAGCCTCCAATCTAGGGAAAGTCCCAAAGAAAGGAACAAGAATGAGCAAGAAGCATCTCCAAAGCAAGAAGC
>MU226566.1:1416380-1438357 GCA_018584345.1 Thuja plicata
AAAACTCTTGTTAAGGAAGTAAAAACTGCGGTGGGGATTGTTACCCACAAACTTCACTATCTGCAGATAAGAAGAGCCGGTTAAGGCTTACAATTTTGGTCACTTCTGATGACCTACCCTGTTAGGATTATTACAGTAGAGACCTATTAAGATCTACTTCGTTTGAAGGTTTTAACAACACTGTTAAGTGTGCACTTTGTTAAGAGATTTACAAAGGACGGTTAAGTCCACCTTCTACAAAATGATTTTAGATGTGATGCACTTGTTAGAATGCAACTACATAAGTCTTTGATCTGATGATAAATGTAATCTTCAATTGCTGATAACAGATCCTTTAAAGCTCCAAAAATACTGCTAATCATCCTTCCATGATTGAGTATTACCTTTATCTACTCGTCGGTAGCCTCTGTGTGTTCTTGATAACTGATGTATTCTGTTTCTGGTCTTTTGCATGAATTCTGCCTTCTGCTCCTTAGATGCTCTTCGTGGCTATCAATTACAAAGAATTTATGTTCTCACAATTGAGTATGAACATCTATTTATACTATCTTAGGTTTAATTTTTGATTCATGCATTCACACGTTAACTCTAGATTCAAGATATACAACTTGATCTTGATCTGTAGTTAGATATGCTTTAGCTCCATTAGGATGCTTTAAAGCATTTACATAAAGCTTGCATGACCATCTAATATGTTTTAAAACAAAATAAAACTCTATAAATAGAATTACATTACTTTAATCATCGTGTAAAACTCAGATCCACAATTTGAGGTTTCTTGATCCATCTGTCAGTTTTGATGGTCGGTGTTCTTGGTCGTCGGTGTTCCTTTCTTTGAACATGTCGTCGGGTATGCCTTTTCTGTTCTTGTCGGGTTATTTCTGAAACTTGTGTCACCGGTAATGCTTGTGTTCGCTGGTGATGCTTGTGGTCGCCGATGAAGCTTGTCACATTTATACTTGACATTTTTCTCAAAATTCTTTGTCCTGTCGGGTATGCTTGCAATTCACCGATACTGCTTGTGGTTCACCAGTGATGCTTGCTGTCTTCCGGTAATGTTTTCTTTCTGTGTTTTTCTCTAAGTATACTAATGGAAAAAAAATGTCATCAATTTTGGTATGGTCATTCTTAAAAATGATAAATGTCTTAATATTGTTAGAAAAAGAGATTTTTTGTTGAAACTAACAAATGAAAATAATTTGCTACTACAAGATGTTTGGTCATGAAAGAGTCTTTAGTGATTGTAAAAGGAAATAAATTGGATGGTTTATATTTTTTAGAGAGTCAAAATGAAGTGAGATCTACGATGGAAATTCCTAACAATGGACAAATCTTTGGCGTAGGATTTCTAACAACTCACCTCACAAAGAAATGAAAAAGGAGCAGCTGAAACAAAGGGTGATAAATTAGGAAATAGGCATTAGAAATTATGATTTTGAGGATTGTAATTGCAATTATACATATAAGAAACTAAAAGGAGAAGATGTGTTTGGTGAGGAAAGAATTGTTTCTGTTGTTGAAAGTGAAATTTTGCCAATGGAAATAGATGAAATTTTTAATGAGTACTTTGCCACTAAAATAGATAAAATGGAAATAAATGACAACAATATTGAGTTGTGTTGCGTACACCATGGTCATGATATTTTCCAGAAGAAGAAAAATCCTACTACTACAAAGAAAAATATTAGGGAGGCTGAAGTTTCAGTAGAAGAGAAGAGTAGAAGCAAGTGTGTATTAATAAAGGTAGAGAAGCACTGTGAAGGTCACAAACTTAATCCACACATGGAAGACGAGTATAAATATTATGAGAGTGATCAAAGATCAAAAGTTGAGTTATACGAGTCAACTAAGATTCCTAGAGTTTCCAGAGAAAGCCAAAAGTTCTTGGTTGGTTATTCTGGAGAATTTTTAGGTTTCCTCATTGCAGATGATGCTTGAAAGATGAGATAAGAGGAAGATTAGGATCCTAAGAGAAGAGGAATATCAGGATTAGGGAAAGAGAAATCTTTCATTGTTGATAAACATATATTTTAGAGAAATTGCATAATGGGGGCTACCAAAAGCCACTCACCCCATAGTGCTAAACGCCCACTTTAATAGATTTTATTTCTTCTCTCATCTTTTTATTCATAGGAGAAGGATTTGGCATGGATTTTGCTATACTAAAGGAAAATGCATCGACAATGCTAGTGGGGCTTATGGTTGTTTCTCCTCCAAATACTTTTGGGCTATTAGTAGCAAATGTTGTTGGTGCTAACATATCAGGAGACCATGTCAACTTGGTGGTTACATTTGGTGTCTTCATTGGGCATATCCCTTGTCTTGTCAGAGTACTCTTCTAGACTACAGAGTGTAATTCTAAGATAAATGCAATCTTTCTCAAGAAGGGCATGGAGTGCACAAGAGCTTTGGTAGTTTTGATTTTGAGCTTTCCGACTGAATTTGTGAGGCAACTGAGTATAAAGGCTAGGAAGAATAAGAAAAATATTGGTGTGGCACTAATTGTTTTGTCTTTTATCATGAATTTAGGGGAACTGAGATTTGGGACATCGTTAGTCAGAGCCACAAAGGGTTGTACAAGCAGTGAGTTTTATGACAGGCCTATTACATATGAACATGAGTTCTAAAAGGAGGTTGCATTTACACATGGGCTTCAAAGATTTTCTTATGCTATCACAAATTTGTCCTGTTAAAATGGTGCTATAAAAACTCTTCTCATCGAGGAGGCTATAAAAATTGCACATGTGTCAAGAGTTAGAGAAAACAATATAGGAATCAATCCTAATAACAAATTGAATAGAAACACAAATGATACTACTTCTCCTTCTGAGGCTGGAAATTGTTAATGTTAAATTTTTCACTCCAATCACCGTTAACATGTAAATCTTTTAGATTCAACCACCATAACATGCATCAGTTCGCTCCTTAAATTGGGGATCTGGGAACGGTTGATTTTCTTGTGATTTCCATAGGTTTATGTTGCCTAAATTCTTTATGTGAGACTAACTAAAGAGAAATGATCTTTGTTTTCTCCACCTCTTCAAAAATTACATGCATATATTGCATAATTCATGTTTCTATCTATATATTCATTTTAATTTACACATTTAATGTGAGTGATCAATATATAATTTTCATTCTTGGCAGTTCTCTGTTTCTTCTTTAGTATTCTACAAGTTTTGTTTTTCTTTCTAGCTAGATCTATGCTAAAAATTCTACATGGTATCAGAGCTTAGGAACTAGGAAAGAGATAATTTTTTTCCAGGTATTGAAAGAATGGAATTTATAGCCTCTTCCATTCTCATGCCATACAAATAGAAGCCAAAGTTTATACTTTATCCCACAAGTAGAGGCTTGCATCAAACAATCATGGCAATAGAAGTTGAACCAAATTTTGCATTAGGCCAAGGTCATTCTCTTTTTGCATGGGCCTTGCCTTTGATTCTTCTTTAGTGACACCATATCAATGGACCTATCATGCCTCTCTTTTCAACATTATGGAGGTGTTTCTACTGTTCATGTTGATGCTTTCTTGGTTCCATAGTTGATTAGTTTTATAGACAATTGGAACCTATATTTTCAACTACCAATTTATTCTTACATGGTTGAGTAGTGTTGTTAGGGTCACTCGTATAGATTCATGTGTCATATGCATCCTTAGTTTTGATAATTTTTTGCCTGTGTTTTTCATCTATCCATTGTTTGTGGGCACCTATGTAGATTATTGTCTTTTGTATCATCGATTGACAGATGTTTTGCCTTTGTTTTCCATCTACTCTTTTTTTGAGTAGTGTCGTTGGGGGAACTCATGCAGATTGCTCATGGTCTTCATCTTGGCTTTAGAGGATATTTTTCATTCAACACCACAATAGTTTTCATTCAACAAATGTCCATAATTTTCTTATCACAAAAGGTTTTGTTAGCGTATATTTTGAAGGGGGAGTTGTAACCATTGGTTTATCCTCTTTCCTCTCTCCTTTGATTATTCTTTATTCTCCTTAATAGCCTTATGGGGGTGCTAATGTTACAATTTTCACTCCAATCACCATTAACATGCAAAGCTTTCAGATTCAATTATTGTAACATGCATCAGTTTGATCCTTAAATTGGGGATCTGGGAATGGTTGAATTTCTTGTGATTGCTATAGGTTTATGTTGCATGAATTCTATATGTAAGACTAACTAAAGAGAAGTACACTTTCTTTTCTCCACCTCTTTAGAAATTACATGTATGTATTGCATAAGTTTTGTTTTTATCTATATATTCATTGTAATTTACACATTTAATGTGAGTGATCAATATATAATTTTCATTCTTGGAAGCTCTTTTTTTCTTCTGTATTATTCTCCAATTTTTTTTTTTCTTTCTAGATAGATCTATGCTGAAAATTCTACAGAAACTTGGTGACTACTGTGTCTAGGACACATGTGGAAAATATTAAAAATATAATTGAAAACAAATTTTTAGCTTTTCCTAATACAAAGTGGTGTAGGAGAACCCCTTGAAGAAGAAAATGAGGTCACAAGGCCTCAATGATTGTACATTTTTTGATAGGCCAAGTGTCTATAGGGATCAAGAGATCCTAGAAATGTAATAAGTCCAAATTTGTAAGGCCTAGTGGCTTAGGATGTGTTATAGATCCTATAGTCAACTATAGTCAAATGGAAATTGTTTGGGTAGATTTGTGTTAGGAAGGGTTGATTTGATGTTGACATGTTCATACAATGTCAAACTTTCCCTTTGTAGGTTCCTAGGATGATTAGGAAGTCAGTTTGTAAAAGTTGTCAACAAATAATGCAAATATTGTCAAAAACAAAATTTGCTAATTGCAACTTTTCAAATTATGGTTGCTCAACGTTCATAACCAATTGAAATCTGTTTAAATTGTTCAGTTGGACATATATATGCCTCAAAAAACTTGAATGGATGTTGGTTGAAGCAATGGTGTAATCTAAATTTGAAAATCAATAAAGAAAACTATATTTTCCCTAGAAATTGATTGGTTTTTCATTTTGTACGAAGTTGTACGGGATATAATGGTGGAATGAAATTGATATGAAGTTAGAGTTCTTTTTTATATTTCATTTGAGTCTAGTTAGAGGGTCTGAAGTGGAGTATTGAGGGAGAACTTCTGTCACAGTCACCTACAGGTCAAATTCTGGGCAAAAACTAGGTCTGCGACTTCTCTTCTCCATATCTTGAGATGTAACTAAGGGAAAAATCTCATCCTTGGTCATATGATATATTGAAGATTGTACTTTAGGATGAACATATTCTTAAAGAGGGAGAGTACAGATTCTGGAAGTTATGAATGAAACCCTAGCCACACATCTGTATGTGATTGGCAGAGTAGCATAGACTAAAAACTTGCAAACCACATAAATTTTGATGGGTATTGTTTCAAGACCCAAAAAAGGAGGAATTATGTTATTTCATGTCACCCAAGGAGTTCCAATTGATGGATTGGTTAATTTTGATGTTTTAAGGGTACTTCCTTCTTTAGGTGCCCCAATTAGCCCTCCTAAGCCAAGGTGAGGGTTTCTAAGTTGGAGGAGTTTTCCAAGGATTCAACACCTATAATTTTTGGAAAAGTGTTGCCCCAACTAGTAATTTATTAATGTGTAATCACTTTTATATTCCTTTTAGAAGATTTGGTGACAAAACTAGAAAAAGGTGTCTAGAAAAGGCTACTAGGAGACCAGTGCCTTCTAGGCCTGTGAGGTGATTGAGTGAATTTGGAACCAAAGAGAAAATTTGGTTTTATTTTTGAGTTTTGAGGAGATTATTTGGAATGTTGGGAAGTCCTTGGGACTTAGGAATTGGTTTGAGTACCATTAAGTAAGGAGAGTGGAAAGAGAAAACTTGGGAATATGAGAGAATCAACACAAGATGTGTATGATTGAAAGCAACTCTGAAAGAGGTTATGGGGGATTCACTATGAAAATTTGGTGAGTTAGGAAGAAGACACTCAAAGGTGTGGGGCCAAGGTATAAGATACCCAAGATATAAGTGGGTAGGATTCTTGATTTGATCAAGTAAGGACTTGAGCTAGTTCAAGTTTGTTAGGAGATTGGGATCTCTGCATCAAGTGTTATTAGAGAAAGAGAGATCCTTAGGAGGAGGATTGTAAACCATGTCTGGAGAAGAGGGAGACACTGAGATCCCATAAAGGATCACAAATGTATAACTTTCAAGAATAGTGAGAGAACAAATGGCAAAGAACAAATATTTGTGGAGAAAAGTGGAAAGACTCAAAGAGAAGGTTGATAGAAGAGGTGGTGGAAACTTTGGAGATGAAGAGGAATGGATTTATGAATAACCCCTTGAGAAGGAAGAGGAAGAGGTTCCTATAGATCATAGGCTACTCTTGAAGACCTTGAAGTCCATGGAAAGGAAAATAATGGGTGTTAAACTAGATCTGCCAATGTACAGTGGAAAGATGGACCCTGATGTGGCTAAGGATTGGGTTGATGATCTCACAAGCTTCTTTGACTGTCAAGACATCCCTAAAAATCAGAGGGTGAATATTTAAAATTAAAATTTGAAAGGATCTGCACTCATGTGGTAGAATTTCACTCAAGATGAAAGGGTGAAGAAAGAAAAGAATCAAATCACTACTTGGAAAAGAATGGTAGCCTTACTCAGAGGTGTGCGTTTCTGAAGATTATGAAGTGCAAATTCATAAGAGGAGGATGAGTTTGAGGTAGAAGGAGTTGTATGTCTCAAGTTAAATTTAGGAGTTCCAAATACGTGTCATGAAGTCCAAGGCGGAAGAGCCCAAGAGTGTGAATCTTTCAAGATACATGCAAGGATTGAGAATTAAAATACAAGATGAACTCAGTTTGAGTAGCCCTACCAAAGTACATAAATGCTATCAATTAGTATTTAAGGTTGAGAAGAAACTCAAGAGAAGACAAGAACAAGGTGGTAGAGGGAGAGGAAAAAGGGACTTTGCAAGTAGGGGCAGAGGTATGCCTAGTGGAAGAGGAAAAGGTCCCAAAGACTTTGGGGAATCAGGCCATGAAACTACCCAAGGAGAAAGAAACTCTGGAGGTTCCTTTAGGGGAAGAAGATCAAACTCTAGAGGGATATTTGGGGGAAGAGGCCCTGATACAATCAAATTATTTAGGTGTCATCATCCTGAACACTTGGCATAAAAGTGTCCTAAAAAAGGAAACAAACAAGGTGAGAGGAGAGAAAATTTGGTGAGGGATGAAAAATCCCAAAGTGTACATTCTCATGAACCCTTTGTAGCACCAGAGCAATGATAATTTGTGATGATGAGAAAGAACTTGATAAAGACACCTACTCCACTAGAGCCACCCCAAAGAAAGACACTTTTTATAACCACAAGCATAGTGGGAGGTAAAGTATGTAGAGTGGTTATTAATTATGGATCTAATGAAAATTTGGTGTCCCTTTAAGCTATTGGAAAGATGAAATTGAAGAGGATTCCACATCCCACACCCTATAAGGTGTCATGGCTCACTAAAGGTCAACATACGGTTAGAGAAGAGCAAGCATGGATATAGTTTCAGATTTGCAAATACAAGGACAAGGTACTCTATGATAAAATACCAATGGATGCATGCCACTTGCTCTTAGGGAGACCATGGCAGTATGAATTGGAGTCACACCATTATGGGAGGAAGAAAACATACTCCATACAGTATAAAGGTGAGAAGGTAACTTTACTACCCCTACCTAATAATGGTTAGGAGAAAAAAGATTCTAAATTTTTGTAAAAGGAATTTCTAAATGTATTGAAGGAGAAAGATACGCTTCCTCATGCTTTAGTAGTATTTCCAAAACAAGAAGAGGGAAAGGTGCCTAAGAAGAAGGATGAACCTAGGAGAGTAGGTCCTATAGAGGTAGTAGATTTGCTAGAGTTGGACAAGGAGATTGTAACCAAGGAGTTACCAATCACCCTACCCCTAATTAGGGAGATTAGCCGCAACATAGACCTAATCGATGGAGCCACACTCCCAAACAAAGCAACATATAAACTGACACCCCAACAAAATGAAGAAATGTCTAAGAAAATCCAAGAACTTTTAGAAAAGGGTCTGATAACCAAAAGTTTGAGCCCTTGTGCAATCTCTTCCCTATTAGCACCTAAGAAAGAGGGGACTTGGATAATGTGTACTGATTCTAGAGCCATAAATAGAATCACTATTAGGTATAGGTTTCCTATGCCTACGATTGAAGACTTGTTGGACCATCTATGGGTGCAAAGTACTATTCAAAGGTGGACTTGAAAAGTGGATACCATGAAACTAGAATAAGGGGTGGAGCTGAATGGAAAACAACATTTAAAAGTAATGAAGGCCTCTATGAATGGAGGGTGATTCCTTTTAGGTTGTCAAATGATATGATATTCAGTAAGACTAAGGATGAGAACTTAAAACATTTTAATTTGGTCCTTAAAATATTGCAAGAGGAAAAGCTACTAATCAACTTTGTTAAGTGTGTCTTCATGCAGGAAGAATTGGTGTATCTTGGTTTTGTGATTTTAGGAGGGAGAATAAAGATAGAACTAGAAAAAGTGGAAAGCATCTTAAATTGGCCCTCTCTAAGGACCATGACAGAGGTTAGAAGCTTCCATGGATTGGCTTCTTTTTACACAAAGTTTGTCAGGGGTTTTAGTCAGATTTGTGCACCAATCTTGGAGACAATCAAAGGAGGAAAAAATTAAAATTTTGTGTGGACCAAGGAGGTTGAGGGACATTTTCAAAGTCTCAAACAAAAGGTATCAAAGCAACCTATATTGTCTTTTCCTAATTTTCAAAAAATCTTTACAATTGAGTGTGATGCATCTAATGTGGTCATAGGGGTTGTTTTGAGTCAAGAGGGGGGACCCATTGTATTGTTTAGAGAAAATTTTAATAAGGCTAAGAGGAAGTATTCCTCTTATGATTTATAAATGTATGCCTTAGTGCCTTAAAAAATGGAGGAATTATCTCCTTCCAAAGGAGTTTTTTGTTTTCACTGACAATCAAGCCCTTAGCTTCTTGAATAGCCAGGAGAAGTTAAGTCACAAACACATGTAGTGGCTTGAATCAATCCAAGCATATACCTTTTCAATAAAACACAAGAAGGTATTTTCTAACAAAGTGGCAGATGCTTTGAGAAGAAGAGCCATGACAGTGCAAGAGGTAAGTTTGAAAAGTGTGGGTATTGACTCCTTGAAAGGTATGCATGAAAATGATGAGGATTTTTATGAAATATACAAAGTCTATTCTGAACTTTTAGAGGATTATCTATTGGATGATGTTGTAATTGGCTACTACTAATGTTTTTGGCATTCATGTTTTGTCACAGATTCCAATGTATGCTTGTGTGGAGGTAGAAAAGACCGGTTATTATTGTTGTATGATGATTGTCAGAAGTGTACAGATAATGTATGGATGAATTAGTAAAAGAGAAGATGGGGATATGTAGAAGGATGTATGATGATATTATTTCTAAGGTTGATTGGATTAATATTTCATATTGGATAAGTTACAGATGTTTTGGTGAAGACTGGTTTATGGACTGCGACAGTGATGATTGACAGAGCGAGTCTCTGTGTTTTGAGTATATATTAAAGATGATGATGATTCAGGATATGTGAGCTTAAGGGATGATAGAAGGAAAGTTAAGGAAGTTTTTTTATGGCTTGCAATTCATATGATTGTTGATGACATTAGTTGTGGCGTGTATTCTGGAGGAAACCTATTTGGGTCTAGCTTCAGTGATGTACTGTGTATTGAGGATTGTGAGTGTGGATTACAGAACTTGGACTATATCTGATGTATTGTAATTGATGTATACTTGTTATAGGTACCATTTGTATATTAGCAAGGGGTTAAATAATTATTTGTATATTGGGAAAGCTTAATTGGCCAACCTAATCAATTATTTTAATAGGGTATATATGAGAGATCTTTTATTTTGAAAAGAAGTGGGCATGTATGTGTGAGGCCACCATTGTTCTTGACTCCTAACAGGGACTATGTACTGTAATGTTGTAATAAGCTCCTAACAGGGATAGATATTTTAACAGGGATACTATACTCTTAGTACATTTATCTGTGGGTGTTAATTCCCACCAGGGTTTTACCTTTAATAGGGTTTCCTCAAAAAAAAAGGATTATATTATTGTGTTGGAATTTACTATGTTATCATTTGGATGAAAGTTTTGTTTAAAAATTTTAATGTTTAATAATCTATCTCACAATTGATTCACTCCCCCCTCTCAGTTGTGTTGGTGGATTGTTATTCCTAATAATTGGTATCAGAGCTACTGGTCCTTAGAGAGAAAGCGTAATAGTTTGAGGTGATCCTAAACATGAATTACTATAGGAAGGATAGTCCAAATCTTGATCCTCAAAACTTTGACAGTTGGAAGAACAAGATGAGAACATATTTTCTATGTTTGGGAATTGACTACTGGATGATTACTAAAAGAAATCAATAGATGAAAGCTGAGGATGAATTAGATAAAGATACTGAAGATGAAAAGAAGTTATTTTCATGTAACATGGTTTCAAGGGAAGCATTGATCAACACACTTTCTGAAGGTGAATTCATAGAGGTAAAAGATTTAGATTATGCACATGAAATTTGGACAAGATTTGAAGCACAAGATTTAGATTATGCATACAGAATTGGAAGGAAAATATGGAAACATTGAAAATGAGAGATGATCATAACTTTAAAGCATATTCACACAGAATTACTGGAGTTTTTATTGACATCAGGAACTCTAGAGGTACTTACTGTGAGGACGAAGTGATTGTGAATATTCTTAGATCCCTGACACCTATATACATAACCAAAGTACAAGCTATAGAAGGGATTATACCTTTGACACTGAACTTCAATAGAGAAAATTTGATTGGGAAACTAACTACCTTTGAGGCCACAGAAATGAGAGATTATCTACCTAAAGTTGAGTCAGCATTCAAGGCAACTGTGCATAGAAACAAAAAGACCTTAGCAGGAACTGCGAGCACCAACAATAGTGACTTGAGAGAAGAACTTGGATAATATGTTGATGAATGGGAAAAAATAAAGGTTGAAGAAAGAAAGCTAGATGAAGTTGTGGCCCTGATCGATAGGAGAGAAAAGAGAGGTAAGGGTAAATTTGAAGGAAAGTTACCTTTGAAATGTTTTTCATGTAGCAAGATAGGTCATTTTGCATCTCAATGTCCTACAAGGGTTCCAAAGCATAAATCTAAGTTTTATAAATTTAAGTATTCAAAGGACAAGGAATGTTATTATGATAGTGAAGGTGTTTCTCATGATGAAGTTGTTGAATATCATGACATTGGATTCATTGCAAAATTCTCTAAACCAATGAAGAATCTACTTGAAGTGTAGATTTTGTCCAAGATGGTTTGGATGGGTACTCATGTATTTTTCTCAAGTTTCAATGGCTTTGAGGTATTTTGACATTATAAGGGCATGTTGATGGTTTGTGGGGTTCTGAATTAGAGAAATCCCTTTCACTTCATAATTATGAAGCCATCAATGGTATACTAATTGTTTAGGATTGTAAGTTTCCATTTATGGCTTCAAATTACTAGGTAAAAGGTGTTTTATAGTACAAAATACTTAGCAGCCTCTAGAGCCTTTTACTTGAATGCATTATACCCCTGATGTACTTCATGGAAACATTTTTCATCAAAGAGCCTTAGTATCTTGTGTTGAAATGAAATCTGAATGGGTTATTGACAGTGGTTGTTCACATCATATGACTGAAGATAAAAATAAGTTTGTTAGTCTGAAAAGATATGATGGTGGTGCTGTAAGATTTGGTGACAATACTGCGAAGCTTATAATTGGAGTTGGATCTATTTATCTAGATGGAAAAACTAATACAAACAATGTATTTCTTGTTTATGGACTTATGCATAATTTGTTGAGTGTTGGACAACTAGTGGACAAGGATTATCAATTGAAATTCATTGATGGAAAATGTTCTATTAGAAGTAAGTCAGGAGACTTGATCACATTTGGCACTAAATCTACATGAAATGTATTGAATTGAATACATCTAAGGCTTCTTGTTTTATTGTGAAGGTTGATGACAATTGGTTATGGCATAGAAGATTTCATCATGTTAACTTTGATAATATTGTGAAGGAAAGTATGACTAATATAGTAAGAGAGCCACCTAAGATTGTGAAACCATCTAACACTATGTGTAGAGAGTGTGGTATGGGGAAGCAGACCAGAAGAAGTTTTAAAAGAAAATTGTACTTTGCAAAAGGGAAGTTGGATCTGGTACATACAGATCTATGTGGCCCTACAAGAACAAGATCTTACTATGGTGAAAGGTATTTTATAATTTTTGTTGATGAATTTTCTAGGATGATGTGGGTTACATACTTGAGAGAGAAATTTGAGGCATTTGACAAATTCAAGATATTCAAAGCAATAGTTGAGAATGAATTAGGCTTGAAGATAAAATGTTTGAGATTAGATAGAGGTGGTGAGTTTACTTCAGACTTGTTTAATACCTAATACGAAGAGAATGGAATGTATAGACATAAATATTCTCCTAGGACACCATAACAAAATGGGATAGCAAAGCAAAGGAACAGAAAAATATTAGATGCTTCCAGAACTATGTTGCTGGAAGGAAATGTATCACATGTTCATTGGAGAGAAGTTGTTGGTACTGCTATGTACACCTTGAACAGAATTCAGATCAGAGAAGGTACAAGTAAGACTCCTTAGGAACTATGTTTTTATCATACTCCTACTATAAAATATTTCAGAATATTTGGAAGTAAATGCTATATCAAAAGAGATGATATGATAGGGAAGTTTGATGCTAGAAGTGATGAAGTTATCTTCCTTGGTTATTCTACTAAGAGTAAAGCCTATAAATTTTTCAATCTACGATTGAGGAAGTTGATTGAAAGCACTAATGTGAGGATTAATGAAAGGTTTTAGATTAAAGAGAGAATGTATGACTATTGTCAGACTGCAGAAATTAAGGAGGTCACTGTTGATCCTACAAAACCTTTGAAGATTGGTAATGAGATTGAAGTTTGTCAAGATGAATCAAACGAGCTTACTAAAACTCCTAAGACTCTGAGGTATGTTAAGAAGAACCATCCTAAAGATCAAATCATTGGTGATGCAAATAGATGAATGATGACAAGATCACAACTAAGAGATGGAATTTGTTTGATTTCTCAATTTGAACCGAAATCTACAGATGAAGCATGTAGAGACGAATTTTGGACTAAAGCTATGCAGGAAGAATTAGAACATATAAAGAAAAACAACGCTTGGGAATTAGTTTCGAGGCCTAAAAACAAGAATGTGATAGGAACTAAATGGGTTTTGAGAAAAAAAATGGATGAGGAAGGAATAATGGTAAGAAATAAGGCTAGAAAGGTTTGTAAAAGCTACTCACAACAAGAAGGCATAGAATTTGAAGAGACATTTTCTCATTTTCTAGGTTGGAAGCTTTGATATTATTTCTTTCTTATGGTGCACATAAAGACTTTAAGGTATATCAGATGGATGTGAAATCTGCATTTTTGAATGGAGATTAGCAGGAAGAGGTATACATAGAGAAACCTGATGGATTTCCTTTGACAGAAGATGAAGACATGGTTTGTAAGTTGAAGAAAGCATTGTATGGACCAAAACAAGAACTGAGAGCATGGTATGGAAGACTAGATAGGTATCTACTTCATTTTTCTTTCAGAAAAGGTAATGTAGATAGTAATCTATACTTAAGAATTAGTGAAGATGGAATTCTAATAATAGAATTTTTTGTTGATGATATCATTTTTGGAGGTAATGATGAAATGAGTAAAATGTTCTCTAAAGAGATGGAAAATAAATTTGAAATGTCAATGATTGGTGATATGAAATTTTTCCTTGGTTTGCAAATTAATCAAAAAAACAATGGTATTTTTATATCTCAAACCAAGTATCTTTAGGAAATGTTGAAATTTTTTGGAATGGAAGATTGTAAACCTATTGGGACACCCATATTGACTTGTTATAAAATTACTAATAATGATGAAACTAAGTGTGCTTTTTAGACAAAGTATAGATCAATGATTAGAGGTCTATAATATATAACTCACACTAGACCAGATATTACCAATGCAGTTGGAATTGTGGCAAGATATCAAGCAGATCCTAAATAGACACACCTTGATGCTGTGAAAAGAATTTTTAGATACTTGAAAGGATCAATAGAGTATGGATTATGGTATAAAATATATGATGACTTTATTTTACATGCTTATACTGATGCTGATGGGTAGATAGTTTGGATGATAGAAAAAGTACAAGTGGAGGAGCATTTTTCTTTGGAAAAAGGTTGGTTTCCTGGTTAGGTAAGAAGCAGGATTGTATAGCTCAGTCTAATTTTGAATCTGAGTATGTAGTTGCTGATATAAATTATACACAAGTTATTTGTATTAAACAAATGTTGAAGGACATTGGAATAATTTTTGAAGAGCCAGTGGTTATCCATTGTGATAACACTAGCACATTGAATATGTTAATGAATCACGTAATGCATTCAAAGACTAAACATATGCATATCAAGAATCATTTCTTGAGAGACAAGGTAGAAAAGAGGGAGATGAGATTGGATTATGTTAGCACAAAGGATCAAATTACAAATATATTTACAAAACATTTCCCAAAAGATGCTTTTGAGTATCTCAGAAGCATGTTTGGGGTGAGAGTGTTGGAAATGAGATAAGTAACTGAGAGGTGAGGGGTGAATCAGTTACTCCAAAACAAATCCCTTGTCCCTTAGATGTCTTAAACAATATAACATTGTTACTCGGTTAATTAAGATATTCTTCTGTAACTCGGGTGTTAAAGCAATCTTTATGATATCCAATTCAATTATACTTTAGTGATTAAGTACATAAACATAAAGCATGGAAAAAATAACATATACATAGGTGACACCAAGATTTAATGTGGAAACTCAATATGGAAAAAACCACCAATGTAACTAGTTACTATTTTTCACTCTTCTAAAGTGAGCCCTGTTAGGAGCCAAACCTGTTAAAGGTTACAAAACACACTATTAGGTGTGACCCTGTTAGAGGATTTAAATCATCCTGTGAGGATTGGCCTTGTTAGAGGTCTTCAACACTTCAACATAGAAATGCTACCTTGTGAGAGGATTTACAAAAAATACTGTTAAGTCTACTCTGTTAAGAGATGTGAGATCACTGCTACAATTGTTAGAAAGTAACAATGAATTGACCTGTATGTGTAAGAAACTATCTTTTTTGATTCAGATCTCTATTCTGATTATAACTAGATCCTTTCTGATCAAATATTCTATTGCAGCTCTGAGTGTTCTATACTCAATCACAATCCCATCTAATTTTTCTTTCACTCTTCATATCACAAAATTCCACACTTCTACTTCTCTGCAACTTTTCACACACTCACATTCAATCCAAACTTGACCTTTGTTTATATATGATAAGCCATGTCAAGTCGGCTTGAATATACTTCTAAATAAGTAATAAATCACAATTCAATCGACCTCATATAACCAATTAATTCTAGAATGTAAACCACTGTTAGTCGGCTGACACTGAATAATCAACTCAGTTAATAGTGAGTTTCTTTAATGCCCGACCATGACTGAAATGCCCAAGTGACTCGGTTCAAAACTAAACATCTTCAATACCTGAGTGATCTTGGTCAGAATGTAGACATTTGTGTAACATCATTACATAAGTGTAAATACATGTGTAACATCAATGACAATACACAATTAAATAATTGTCTTCAATAATCTCCCTCTTTGGCATTGATGGAAACACAACATGTCATAAGAATTGTAGAGAAACAAAAAACTTTCCTTAATGTCTTTAGCTTCATTCTGATTCTCATTCGAAAACTCCCTCTTTCATCAAACTCTGCCTCTTGATAAAATTTCTCCCTCTGACATCAAACTCTATTTCTATATTAATTTCTTTTGTATTATAAAATTTCTCCCTTTGACATCAAACTCTATTTCTTGATTAATTTCTTTTGTATTATATCAAACTCTCCCTCTTTGAAAACAGATGCTAAAGAATCCATCTCCACAAATACTAAATATCAATACCAATAGTCAATACTATTTCTATTTGAAGTTGTAATGTACCTGAATGTACTAATTCATCTACAATGGGCTCTGATGTACCTGCATCAAGTGGTAGATCTTCATTGTGGCTTAGGTTGATGCATCACTAAACTGCATTTTAGTGAGCTTCAGTTAGGGGAAGCACCCCTAGCTTTCCTCCAAGATACAAAAATGCATCCTTAGGTAAAGGTTTGGTGAATATGTCTGCAACTTGTTCTTTAGTATTCGCATATTCCAACTGTACTTCTTTATTCTATACCAATTCCCTCAAGAAATGATACTTTAGTTCTATATGCTTGGTTTTGGTGTGTATCATAGGATTATTTGAAATTTTAATGACATTGGTGTTGTCACAATAGATAATAATTGGTTCTTTTACATCTTCCTTCATTCCTGACAAAAAACTACTTGAACCATATGATGTTTGAACAGTTCACTGTTGTAGCAACATGTTCTACCTTTGCTGTAGACTGAGAGATACAATTCTATTTCTTTCTATTCCAAGATACTAACCTCTTTCCAAGAAATAAAACTCCACCACTGGTGCTTTTCTTGTCATCAACACTTCCAGCCCAATCAACATTAGTGAATGTCTTCAAATCAAAGTTCCCACCTTTCTTATACCATTAACCATAGTCTTCAGTACCCTTTAAATATCTCAAAATTCTTTTGATTTCCATTAGGTGATTGTCTCTGGGATTAGCTAAAAATATTGCAAAAATACCAACTGTTAATGCAATATCAGTTTTGGTGTGAACAACATATTACAATTTTCCAATTATGGAGCTGTAGTTGGTCTGATCTACCCCCTTTGAATCATCATCCTTAAACAATTTTTGTCCAGTACACATGGGTGTTCCAATAGGTTTGGAATCTTCCATTCCAAATTTCTTGAGTATCTCCTTGATATATTTTGATTGAGTAATGTAGATACCATCCTTCATTTGATGAAATTTTAATCCAACAAAGAATTTTATCTCACCAAACATAGACATCTCAAATTCTTTACTCATAGCTACAGAGAATGCTTTACATAAGTCATCATATCCAGTGAATAATATGTCATCAAAAAATATCTTTGCTAACATTATTTTGTTCTATAGTCCTTCTTTGATGTACAAGCTACTGTTATCATTGGTTCTATGAAATCCAATATTTACTAGGTAGACTGGACATACCAAGCTCTGGGCACTTGCTTCAGTCCATACAATGCATCTTTAAAAGTTATAGGTTCAAAATCACTTAGTAAACATGTACTTTTGATTTTGTTCCTTGTCATTACACCTTCTGTCTGATCTCCAATTATTTTCTTAGGTGCATGATGCCTTCTAACATATTTAGAAAGTACTGGATCCTTTAGTCTTGATTTTGAACTTGATCCACTAGGTCTATCATTCTCAAACATTATTTAATGTTCTTTTGTCTGATGCTCGGGTTCCATTGTCTGTGACTCAAGTTCCTCTGTCTGTGACTGGGTTCCCTCTATCTATGACTCGGTCTCTTCTACCAGCATCTCGGGTTGCAAAGTTTGCAGCTCAAGTTGTACAATTTGTGTTAGTATATTCAGTGGTTGAAAGCTATACTCTCCAATAACCATTTCTCGAGTCATAGGCATAGTATTAGGTTCATGATACACAAAGTTCATGTAGTCTTTAGGCTCTTTACTACTCCTCTCTTCACATCTTTCTGCAAACTCATCAATCTTGAAATGTACACTTTCTATGACATTATGAGTAGTAAGATTCAGACATTTGTATGCTTTTCTTTTACATGAGTAACCTAGGAATATCCCTTCATAGCTTTTTGCATCAAGTTTTCCATTTCTTGCTTCCTTCAAGATGTAACATTTACTTCCAAATACTTTGAAATAATGAACATTAGGTTTATAGCCATACCATAATTTGAAAGGTGTCTGGTTACTACCTTTCTTCATTTGAACTCGATTCAAGGTGAACATTGTAGTGCTGATGGCCTCCTTCTAGTATTTGGCAGCAACATTCTTTTCAATCATTAAGGTTCTGGCACAATCAATAATGGATCTATTTCTTCTTTTTGCTATTCCATTTTTTTGTGGTGTAATAGGGGAATATACATGTCTTTTGTTTCCTTTTTCATTACATAATTCATTGAACTCATTAGAAATGAATTCTCCTCCTCTATCAGATCTTAGACATTTTAGTTTATTTCCTATTTCCTTTTCAACTCTTGCAAGGTACCATTTGAATTTCTAAAAAGCTTCTGATTTTTCTCTGAGAAACATGACAGTCATCATTCTGGAATGTTCATCATTAAATAGAATAAGATACTTTTCTCTAGTATAGCTTGTTGTTCCAATTGGTCCACAAAGGTCATAATGTACCAATTCCAAGATTTTGTCAGTATTGTAATTCTTTCTCTTGAAACTTGTCTTGCCCATCTTTCCGATTTGACATTGTTTGCATATTGCTAACTCGAGTTTCTTCAAAATAGGAATACCTCTAACTATCTTGTTCTTGCTTATGTTTACTAGATTATCAAAATTTACATGACACAACCTTTTATGCCATAGCCAAATTTCTTCTACTTGTGCAATGAAGCATGAACTTTCAGTGAGATCAAGATAGAATAGATTACCTTTTGTTTGCCTGCAAGTTCCAAGTAGGTTCTGTTGATGGGACTTTGTGACTGGGTCTGCCAATAGATGTAAGTTGTCACTGGGTACCAGGGTACCGCCCAAATTTTCCTATAGAGTTTGTCTGGAGAAATGAGATTCCCTGGGCCTCCAAGTACATGAGAGTCGGGTCTAAACAATGCAAGGCTTGGTTCAGAGATGTGACTATTTTTGAGGGGGATAGCTGGATATCTTCAACTCATCAACTTCGAGGATTTAGGTAAATGGGGTTTCCTCCAAGCATGTTTTCACTTAACAAATAAACTTAAAAATATGGTGCAGAGTTAGAATTATTTCATCTACCTATAGTTATGCTAAACATTCAAAACATCGACAATGCTCTAACACACTACACTAAATACCAAAGAAATATACAACCATCAGCTTATATTTTATCAGTAGCAAAGAAAGCAGGTCGTTAATCTACTTTAAGCATTAGAGCAAAGGACACAAAGAAAATAAAGTATAAAATACCATCAACCCAGAAGACAGAGTGCCAACAAAATCATTGAGAGAACCCTTCCTTCTTCATTAACATCCATCCAGAAAGCACTGGTGCATGGTATAATGATAACTCCTAGGGAGCATTTAACTAGTGAAAGCTTAAACTATGGAGCCTTGAGCTCTGCAACTAGGAAATGAGAAAATTGCTTTGCTATTAACTGTGGATTGCAAAATCAACAATTTCACTGACCCCTAGAATGAGGTTGGATTTATCATTTATACACATCATTTGACCTAACCCTAACCCTAACTTATTTTACACTTTTACAATAAAATACATTATCTAGTGGCAAGTACTACCTACACCATGTTACAAAAGACCTTGAGATGGAAAAGGCTTGACATGTCAGAAGAATAAGACAAGAAAGATGGAGTGGAAGAATCAGCCTTGATAAGAGAGCTGGGAAGGAGAAAGAAGAAATCCAATCCCCCAGGGATTGAGGCTACATGCCTCATAAATGGGAAAGTGGCACCCTATCTTCGATGTGCTAGGTGTATCTCTGAAGCGACGCCTTGGGAAGACCATCTATCAGAAACCTCCCATTGAGCTGATGTGCCTTGTTGTAGTTCTCCATCTTCTAACAACCTTTATTACTGCCTTGAAAGTGACCGGTCGGAATTGGGAACTAAGACACGGGTCACGTAAAGAATTTAAAAAATGTGGGATCTGGAACTCTGGGATCCAGGAACTTGCATTCTAAAATAATAAAGAATACATAATATGATGTCGGGATAAATTCTCCCAGATATGGAGAAATTTATTGACTTATATTTTCTCCCAAGCCTCTAACACTTGGCTAATGCTCTCTTTGTCTATGCTCTAGATACTATCCCATCTGCTACAGATAGCCTCCATTGCATCCTCAACCTCTCCGGCCCCACTCTAGAACTCATTCACCATCTTAATGGTGTTGTGTGACTGAATCATGGTCTTTGACAATCAGGACAACCTGCCTTGATCAAAATCTCTACCCGACGGATACAGGATTCCATCCTTTCGTCGAACTTACCAAGGACATAATCCTCCAAGGTACATGTTCCGATGGTGAGGGGATCAATTTTTGAAACTGTTAGGGAGCCTACTTGGTAACCTTTTGAGTTTGCTTGAAAATCTTAGTAGGCCTCTCTCTTAGGGCCTCTAGGGCTTCCTCAATCCACCCTTCAACACTTGGAAGAATCAGTTCTTCCTCTCCAACCAAGGAAACTACCTAACTTGTCAAGGTCACCATTCTTGTGTTCTACAAGAAGCTTCCACTCAAACAACTCCAAGCCCTAAACTTAAATTTGGATTTGCAGGAGGGTCAAGGCTTCAAAATACTCCATCTTTGTATTGTAACCTAGCTCTAAAGCCATCAAATTGGTCCATGTTTCCATCAAGTTCTAGATTCCTATTTTCTAGGCCTTGTAGCCTTTTTGCAAATTAGGCCTCCTAGTTTTTAGGAAACCTCAAAAACAGCAAAAATATCTCAAAGAACCCCCAAATATCTTCTAGTAGTCTTCAAGTAAATCAAAAACCCACAAGGATTTTCTAGGTCTTAGGGTATAGTACTGTCTGTACATCATACTTCTTGAAAATGGCTTCTTTCTTGTTTTTGGACCAGTTTGAGGTCCTAGGCTTCAAAAATCATCTTGTTGGATCTTTGGGAACTCCACCACCTTAGGGAAAACCTACACAACATCACTCAACACATCCATGTCCTTCTTGTCTCATTAGAACACCCCCTGCAATTTTTAAACCAACTGTCACTTGCTTCCTCTAACCGGGCTATGAGTTTAGCTCGCCTAGGGCAAGTGCTTAAAAATACAAGCCAGAACTTTGAGAGCTCCTCCTTCCATAGAATGGTAGATACATGGACCTAGTACAAATTCCTATATTTCCATATAGAACCAATGGTGGGAAGTGGATTTAGGTTCACATCTCTACCCCTTGCTCAAAACAGGACAGCAAACAGTCCCAAACTGAAAGAATTTTTAAACCACAAACAAAACATGACTACAAAGAAACTTAATTAATGAAAAAGATTGGTATCATGCAAAAAAACAACCTCCAATGATCACAGAAAACAAACTAATCCATTCTAATACAAAGAAAACCCAAAATGCTTCAAATATGTTGTTTTTTCTAGAAAAACTCTTGCTCCAAATAGCAGTCCGTACAAAATGAATCCCCACCCTCAAAATTAGGGTTTTTCCACCTTATATGTCTTAGACACACATGTACCCACCCTTATATGGGTTCAAAACTCTTAAAATCTCAAATTTCTTTAGACAACAAAATGTTGTCAGCAACTTTGAAAAGTTGCTCATGTTGCATAGCAACATTTTTCATTTTTTAGCCAATCACACTTTTTAAGTGTTTTCTCCACCCATCTACCTTAGATAACTTTAGCTAGACTACCTAGGGTATCCATGGAACCTAAGTACCACCATGACATCACTCTACCCATTGATGACATCATCAAGGATAGTCCACTAAACAAGAGCCAAAAAGAGCTAAACTAACCAAAATGAAGCATAAAATGAAACCTATCTAAACTAATCTTGGTCAAAATGACCTTATGTATTTAAATTTCCCTAATAGAGGGTCTTACACACACTAACACACCAAAAAGACAAGAGACCACCATATTTGATGGCATCTCAAGGGTGCTCCTGCACCATACTACCAAGGTTAAGAACTTGTGTCACCTCTGGGGACA
>MU226566.1:1467620-1489295 GCA_018584345.1 Thuja plicata
ATTTTCGCCACTTTTGAAAAGTGGGCATTTTGGAGAGTCATAATGGTGACCTAGGTTTCTCCCATAGGTGAAAACTAACCCTAACCCAAGGTAACCACTTAGGGTTAACTAATTTTGGTCAAAAATATACTCTAGGGTCACTTTTAACCCCTCCAAAGTACCCTAAAAGTTCAAATCCGAGTTTCAACATGATAGGATCCCTACAAGGCATCTATATGCAAGTGATATTATAATGTCATATAAAGTTAAGTGATTATTTCCCAAGCCCTAAATAACATGTCACTATCCACATGGACAACACAAGTGTCAAGTGACACCAAACAAAATATACATCACATTCACAAATGACATGTCCAAATACAACATAATTTAAAACTATTAACACACATTCAGATTACATTTACAACAAGGGTCACACTACAATGAGGTTTCAACCCCTTATTGGATTAAGCCTTGGCTTACTCAATTCACATGTGTTTAGCCCTGATTCTCCAAAAATTTCCATGGTTCCCATTCCTGCACACTAAACTTTGAGCATCAATAGTCCAAGATGATAAAATTACATGCAATATATATTTTCAAATTATAATTTGCAACATTAATCTATAAGCAAAATTAATCCTCTAATTGAAATTTTCATACATAAATGTTTAAAACATAAGAATTCCTTAATCACCATGACATAACATTCATAAAATAGTCAAGTCAAATCATAATTCAGTATTCTCATCAATTTCACTGATCTAAATATATATAATCAAAGTCAACCACCTGTTCTAGGTCTAATCCATGTCATAATGTAATCCACACAATATAATCATCATCATATCATAATATCACGAGTCCCTGTCGGGATAACAAAAAGTGTATCAATGTATCGAAACATAAAGTGTAAAAGTGTGATCAAACAATAAAGCTATGATAGGTCGGGGTGAGGCCTCATAGTCATATTCTATGACCTTGGTAATCCAACCAGCCCTTTTTTCATTCAGGTCCTTGGAAAACAAGAATTCTTTGACACTAGGGTGAGTAACTTTTAATTGTACCTTGTTGTGGGTCAACAAATATCTGAAATATTTAAGGCTCTTCACCACAGCAAGTACATGTTTCTCCACAAAATAATATCTTTGTTCATATTCTTCTAGACCTTTGCTAAAGAGAGCAATAGGTTGTTCCAATCCTTCAGAAATTTTCTTGGGTCAATATTGCAAAAATAACATCTGATCCCCCATAAGCATAAAGGATAAAATCCTTTCTGAAATTTGGGTTTAACAGGGCAGGAGCTTCTGTCAGAGACTCTTTGATGGCTTGGAAACTAGTTTTCCCTTCTTTTCTCCAACCGAAAGATGTATTCTTCTTTAACATTGTTGTCAAAGGCTATAGTAGATCTACAATATTAGGCAAAAACCCTTGACAAAGTTAATCCTTCCTATGAAAGATTGAAGGCTTTTCTTTTGATGTGGTAGGGGTAGCTCTAGAATAGCTGCAATCCTCTCAGGGTCTATTGTAATTCCTTTCTTGGATACTATATATCCTAATAGTTTTCCTTCATGGACTACAAATACACATTTCTCTGGATTAAGAGATATCCCAAATTCTCTACACCTTTCAAATATCTTCCTCAGATGTTTGATATGGTCTGTTGCATGTTTAGAATAAACAGTTATGTCATCTAAATAGACTAGTACAAATTTGTACATGAGGCTTTTGAAAGCCATATCCATTTCCTTTTGAAAAGTAGCACCTACATTAGACAAACCAAAGGGCATATTTTGATAAGCCATGGTCCTCCACTTGGTTGTAAATGTAGTCTTATATTGATCTTTTTTATGAACCAGGATTTGATTGTATCCTAAATAGCCATACAATAATGAAAATCTCTTAGATCCAGAGACACATTGTAGAATTTTCTCCATAGAGGGTAATAAATCACAATCTTTTAGGGATGCCTTATTAAGGTCTCTGAAGTCAACACATAGCCTCAACTCCCCATTCTTCTTCCTATCAGGAACAAGGTTGGAAACCCAACTAGTGTGCTTAATGGGGTAGATGATACTGCTCTCTATTAATTTGAGTACTTCTTTATGCATAAGTGGTTCTAACTTGGGGTTTATAGTCCTTTGTTTCTTCCTGACCAGTTTGGCATTAGGCTCCAATTCGATGGTATGTTGAGCAAGGGAAAGATTAAACCCCTTGAGGTCCTCATATTTCCATGCAAATACATCACTGAATTCTTGAAATAATCAGGTGTAAGCCCGCCTTTCTAAATTAGTATTTACCTTCCCAAATTGTAAACTTTTACCTGGCTCTAACTCTAGTTCAGTACAATGTTCTTGTTGGACTACAAGGCCAAATTTACTCTTCTGTGTTTGGTCTTCTCTATTGAAGATAGACTCCAGTGTGACAAACCCCTTAGGCATCTTGTTAGATCTTAGTTGTATTACTTGATCACCATAGTTCTGCAATAGTCTATCTTGGTTATGTTCTAAGAAAACATCCTCTTCAAATAAGAACTGTAGAATTTGCTCGTCACTCTCAAACACTTGCCAATTGACATCGTTATCAGGAATAGAAGGTCTAACAATCACTTTGATATGCTATTGATCCTTTTATTTTGAAACATTATTAGGAATGTCATACTGAGATCCAACAAAAAATAATCTATCTGCATTCTGATTTAATTTCCTAGGGATTGCAACAATATTGAAAGCATGGAGATCTTCAATTGCATCCCTAACTCAATGCTTATATGACCTCATTATATCACTTTTGGTTGCACTTATCCCTCTTACTTGGCTGACAACTAGCTTGCTATCACCATACACTTTTAGGGCTCTGATCCCTCTCTTTCTTGCCCTTTCCAATCCATTCACTAGGCTCTGATATTCAGCAATGTTGCTAGTGCAAGAGAAATTGAACCTAAAGGCTGCATAATAATTCTCCCCTTTTGGAGAAACTAGCATTGCACCACCACCAGAACCATGTCTTCTTCTAGAACCATTGAATTATAGCTCCCAAACATGGTTGTACTAATCTTCTAACTCAGTGTTTTCCTTGGAAAGATTTGGCTCTATGCAACCCTCTTCTTGAATCAAATAATTCCCCAAACCAGCATCCCAAATAACATTGGCTTGGGCCTTAGAGGCTCTCTAAGATTCTAATTCATCTAGATAGATATCTGGGATACCTTCTAGTTTGTTGGTTGTCTCTTTGATGATTAGGAATTCATCACCATCAAGTGCAAGACAACTTGCATTGAGTACATTGGACACATAAGGTTCTATATGGTATGCTACCAATGATTCAGACTTGATAGTGACCTTGGTTCCATATCTTGTATGGAAAAACATGTGAGACCAATCAAAGGAAAGATAGCCTCGTATCTTGGCCATAAAATCCCTTGATAAGCATATAGAAAATAAGGCAGGAAGGTCTATGATGTATATGTCAAGTAGGATAGTGAAATTGGGGCTTGCATGGAGGATTAGGCTGATATCCTTAGCTACACCTATTGTGTTTACTGAGGAACCATCAAGCTGGGTGACATTTTTTGGAAAGGCTCATATTTCAGACCCAATTGGTTAGCTACTTTCTTAGGCATGACAATGCTAGTAGCCCCACTATCTACCATGTAATTATGTATTAAATATTTTCCAATAATTAAAGATACATAAAAGGGAGGTGGTTTTGAGTTCCTACCTTGTGTGGTATTAGCTTTGGAGTTGTTGCTTCGAGTCTCCTCCTTTTGATCAGTGTTAACCAAAATTGGCTTAGCAACCTCCTTTGCTATAGGTTGCGGAGGAATTACCTCTTAATTCATTGCTTTTTTCAATATCTCAGGTTGTCCCAAAATAGCCAAAGAGTCCCACGTAGACATAGTGACATTTATTTTCTTCATGTTGTCCACAATGTTGAAGGGTGTTATTGTGTGCACTCTTTGGTGTGTATTTACTATGATAGGCTCAACCTCCTTAGAAGGTCAATTTTATTTGATTGGAATGATGGGGGAATTCTTCAGTATGATAGGAGTGAAAGGTTGTGAAGATTCTGCAGATGTGGAAGTCCTAGCCCTATCTCTTGTTTGCTCCATGTCTTGAGCTCTTTTTTTAGACCTGGTATTGGCATTGATGGTGGATTCACCATTTACTCCATTGAAATCTTGTTTCTCCCAATTGAAAAGAGTAGTCTCATCATGTTGTGCCTCTTGCTAAGGAGGTGGCTTGTTGGAAGAAGCCTCTGATTGAGTCAGTGAGTCATTTTGAACCATCAGTTCTTGGTGTACCCTCCCATTTAAGCATGTTGTCTGATTATGGGACTAATTGCAAGGGTAACACCACTCTATATCTGTAGAAAGGTTATTTTGACTTAGGACCACATCCCTGACTAGATTTGTAGAATTAAGAGGGGTAGGATTGTAAGTCTGAGATGGTCACTAATTGTAGTTTTGCCTTTGCCCTTGATAACCTCCTTGATATTGGGGTCTATTCTGCTGATAAGATTGTCCCTGATTCTGATATTGTGGACTGGTACTTTGATTTTTATACTAAAAAGTGGGCCTACTCCCCTGTCCTTGCTTCTTTATACTATTCAGCTCATTACTCATATTTTTCATTAATTTCTTCATCTCTTGTTGTCTACTTCTTAATTCTAATAGCTCTTGAAAAGGATCCTCCCTTTTTTCCCCATAACTAGTATTTGCTTGAGGTGTTATGATAGTGGGTATTGGAGTAAATGGAGCTATTTGGAAAGGCATGCTTGGTTGCATATCAGGGAATATGGGCATGGGTGGCCTTGGGGCTATCATGCCAGCTTGTATTAAATAGTTCTCTGCCTTGATAGCAATGTCAAAGGCTTGAGGTAATGAAGTACCTCCCATAGATTGAATCATGAAAGAAATATTGCTATTTAGACTTCTCAAGAAATAAAGGAAGGTATGGCCAACTGAAGGTCTTACTGAGGTAGGAATTCTATTCCATGTCTTGAGGAATATGCTATTGAAATCTATCATCTGTTCTTGAGGAGCTCTTTTAATGGTTGTTAATTGCTCAACCAGAGATAAGTTGTCTGATTTATCCTCAAAATATTTACTTAAGGCATCTCCTAATCTATCAAATAAATTAATGGAGCCAACATCAAGAGTTCTAAACCATTCTAAGGCTTTACCTTTGAAAGAGGATTTTAATAGCTTGGTAGCCACATATTCTTCTGTGATGTTATGTATACTATAGATAGTAGTCACGTCTCTTATGTGCTCAAAAGTTGTTGTTTGTCCTTCACCTGTGAAATCAGGTAGAATTTTGAGCCCTACCAAGGGCACATCATGATTTTGAGAAAAGTTTAAGGGACTTCCTTGATTAAAGGGGGCAAAAGTAAACTACCTAGCCATTGCAAGAGCTATGATTTGCTGAGTAGCAACTGTGTGAGTTGTATTTAAGGGTGGAGCTGAATCTTGTTGTAGATCTCTAGTTAGGGATATTCCTCTTCTTCTAAAATGAAAAGGCCAAGGTCTCCTCTCTAAAGTATCAGGTGGTGTAGACTATACCCTCCTTGTAGGGGGTTTTCTTTGAGATGACCTGAGGTAACTTCTTTTTAGAGGTAGCTGTGAGAACTCAAAAAGCTTTGAGCTTCTTGTTTCAACCTTTCTCATAAAATTTGAACATGAATGGATCTTCTGTCCTTCACCAATGGAGTCACCAAATATACTTAACAGGAAAACCTCTTTAAGTGTTTATTATGCAACCAGTATATCAAAGATATCATAATCTTTGCAAGTAACTTTTATTGTTGTGCTCCCACCGGGCATGCGAGAACTGTTATCTGGTAGAAAATGTGGGGTGTGCTGAAAATGAACATTTCCTGGTCTGTATTTGATCTTGAAAACTAATATGCTCTTAGAGAGATGAACTTATTTCTTTTATCTCTAGTCCCACTGGGCATGCCAGAACTGTTGAACAACTAGATTTGCACCCTTACCCAAGCTCTTGTAGTCTTGGTAATCTAGTGTAACATGGGAATTTTCTCGAGGTTGTGGGACCTTTTGCTAACCGAGACAAGACCTCCAGGTTCTAGGTTGGTTCCTCTTGATATGTCACCCTAATTTTCTTCTTACATGAAAGTAAATTCTTGAGGGAAAATGGATAGAAGAAATGCATGAAAGGGAAATGACTAAAAGCAAATTATCCTACTAGGTGATACACCAAAGTTAAGTTGAATCATAACACATTAACTAATCTCAGGGTGAAACCTTGGATCTAATAGAACACAACCTTCTAGATAGGCTTGCATAAGTATTTCATAGAGAGGTTTGAGATAAATAGAGGCTATTCAGGAAAGAAGTAATTTCACAAACAATAGCATATTCACTATATATAGACACAGACTATGACCTGCAAACAAACATCCACTTCTACAATCAGGCACATGAATGAGACAAAATGATAGGGGATTGAAGAATATCCACAAACTCATATAAATCAGATCATCCACAGTAGTACACAATATTTCAGAAAGAAAGAGGGCTCAGGAACTCCAATATTTCTCTAAAAAATCATTCAATATATTCTAATTCAGTAAGAGAAATTTAGACAAGAAAGCCCAGGGACAGAGAAAATGTCACAAAAAGCCTTTGCAATATCTGAATATCAATGAAAGATTATAGACTGTAAAAGTCAGAGGGAAAAAAAATTGCCATGGATAACCTCTAAGTAAGGAAAAATCTAAGCTCTAAAAGCTCCCAAAACTGATATATATACTCCCCAGCACGTAGGCTTGGACTCAATCTGATCATATTAAGGTTACAATTGATTGCAATAGAATAATTAGAAAACCCTAACACTATCAATTCTACTTATAAATGTATCATGAAATATCTTTGATCAATCAGATATATCTCTAAAATCCTTCCTACCACCATAACTATGCCTCCACAAAGTTGGCCGATCCATCTACTTCTCTGCAAGTCATTTCTGTCATAACTTCTGAGATCAGATATTTGAATTTTTCTCTTAAATATTTAAATCCTAATGGTCATAGGTGGCACGGATATCTGTATTAATGGATGAGATTCAAATCTTATTTTACTTTAAAACGTAGCCACAAGATCCTTTTATCTACCTGGGTATTGCATCATAACCTCAGCTCACCTTTTCTCTTTATCGCTGAGTCTCCCAACCTTTTCTTTAAACTTAGATCCTTCCCAAGACTTGGTGAATATGTACATCTTTTGTGTTTCTTTCAAACCTTTAGTCTGCTTTGACTATCCTCCTTAATCATGATTCACTGAAAAATTTATGTCTCCAAGTCACTGAATCATTCCCATAACTCTGGGTTTATAACAAGATCATGTGAGTAAAGAGAGTCTGTAGTTCAACTCATCTTTAAACTCAAGTCACATATGAAGTTGGGAATTACACTGATTCACATGATCTCCAAACCTTTTGCCAACTCTAAGTTATATTAGGAGATTAACTAACCTCCCTTAGATTGACTTTTGATCCAATGATCATTGCTAAGTCTCCTGATTAAAATGGAATATGCTTTTCCTTTACGAGACTTAGAGACTAAAGGGAGTATGTTGGTCACCAGATGATTTGGAATATTCTATTTTTAACACACGACTTAGAGACCTAATGCAAAGTGTAAATGCGCACATGGAAATTAAAGAACTTAAGATGCCCAAAAAAGGGGATGAGGAAATAGAAAAAGTCATGGGTAACTAAGGCTTATCAAATACATAGGTTCTTCAACACTTAGGTTATTTTTCATGGGCAGAAGAAAAATAGAGACTGAAGAGACTGCAAAGGACACAACCAAGACCAAAAAATTTAAGGTCTTTCTCACAGGCTGGGCTCAACCCTCCTGGGAGCCTCATTTTACTCCACCTGTAGCCAAAAATTTCATAATGGGGAAAATTTGGGTAACAGTTAATAAAGACACAAAGATTTGAAAAATTTACACCTTGAAGAAGATTGATGAAGAGTTATGGAACCCTTTTCCATTTTTGTCAAAGGGGGAGAGATTCTATGTGAAAATCCCAACTATTTTAGGGAGAGTTGTGTTGAGGATATTGAGAATATTGTATTGAGAGAGAGTAATTTTGGGTTGATGAATTTTCCCATATGTTACCATCAATGCCAAACGGGGAGATTCTTGGATGATGTTATAATTGTCTACTACTGATGTTGTTGGCATTCATGTTTTTTCACAAACATCAACATATGTTTCTATGGAGGTAGAACATACTAATTATTACTATTGTATGATGACTGACATAAGTGAATGGATACTATACGAATGAATCAGAATGAGTGAAGATGGGGATATGTAGAAAGATGTATGATGATCTTATTTATAAGGTCTCTTGGGTTAATATGGCACATTAGATGACTTATAGATGTTTTGGTGAAGACTGGTTTTTGGATTTTGATAGTGATGATTGACAAAGGAAGTCTCTATGTTTTGAGTATATCTTAAAGACCATGATGATTCAGGTTATGCGAGCTTAAGGGATGAAAAAAGACAGGTTAAGGAATATTTTTTATGGGTCACAAGTTGTATGATTATTGATGGTGTCAGTTGTGGTGTGTATTCTAGAGGAGACCTATTTGGGGTCAACTTCAGTGATGCAACATGTATTGAGGATTGCAGGTGTGGATTACAAAACTTTGATTATATCTAATGTATTATAATTGATGTATACTTTTTATAGGTACCATGTGTATCTTAGCAAGGGGTTAAATAATTATTTGTATATTGGGAAAGCTTAATTGTCTGACCTAAACAATTATTGTAATAGGGTATATCAGAGATCTTTTCTTTTGAAAAGAAGTGTGCATGTATATGCGAATAGACATAGAAGTGTGGAAGTTGCGAGCTTGATTGTCTGGTGGATGTAGAGAAGAGGACATGGTTATTGTGATTCATTAGAATGACCAAGAAAAGATAGTTTCTTTTAGATAGTTCACTAGATTGTATATTTTATATATACACTTGTATTTGAGACTGAGGGTGGCATTAACGTTCTTTAGGTAGTGTGCCTGGGTAGTGAGCCTACTATTGTTCTTGACTCCTAATAGGGTCTCTCCTTTAATAGGGACTGTGTAATGTAGTGTTGTAGTAAGCTCCTAACAGGGCTAAATATTTTAACAAGCATACTATACCCATAGTACATTTATTAATGGATGCTAATTCCCACCGAAGTTTTACCTTTAATAGGGTTTCCTCGACAATACAGGAATTTTTTATTGTGTTGGCATTTACTGTGTTATTATTTGGATGAAATTTTTGTTTATAAAGTTTAATGTTTAATAGTATGTCTCATAACTGATTCACCCCCCCCCCTCTCAGTTGTGGTTGTGGAATATTATTCCTAACATTATCATGTTGAATATTTTTATTATTTTCTTTAAGATGGTTTGTTGTTCAAAGGACATCAATTGTGCATCCCTAGGTGTTGAATGAGAGAGAACATTGTGAAAGAAAACATTGTGGAAGCATGAGTGCACACTTTGGGTTAGATAAGTCCCTAGAGAATGTAAGAAGACATTACTATTGGCCCAAAATGCAAGGAGATGTGAGAAGATTTATGGAAACATGCAGTATTTGCCAAAAAGAAAAAGACACTTCAACTAATGCAGGTTTGTACCAACCATTGCCCATACCTACAATGCCTTGGGAAAGTTGTAGTATGAATTTTGTAATGGGTTTTCCTAGAACTCAAAAAGGCTTTGATAGTATCTTTGAAATAGTTTATAGGTTCATTAAGATGGCACACTTTTTTCCATGTAAAATCAAAAGTGATCTAACCTATGTAGCCAATGTTATTTTTCAAAGAAATAGTGAGGATACATGGACTTCCACAAACTATTGTGTCAGATAGGGATGTAAAGTTTATTGGCCATTTTTGGAGGACCTTATGGAAGATGTTAGGGAAAAACTTAAATTTTAGTTTAGCTAACCATCCCCAATCGGATGGGAAAACTAAATTTGTCAATAGATCATTGGGAAACCTATTAAGATGCTTAACAAAACAATATGGGGAGAAGTGGGATAATATACTTCCACAAGCTGAATTTTCCTTCAATGATTATGTGAACAGAAGTACAAGTAAAATCCCTTTCCAAATTGTATATGGACAGAATCCAAGGGGCATACTGGAGTTGAGAGATCTTCCCAAATATGGGCGAGTGAGTGCTTATGGTGAACAATTTGCAGAAAGCATGAAAGAGATAAATGATCAAGTCAGGTTGGCACATCAAAAAGTTTAGAAAAGTATAAATAAAGTGCAAATAAGAGGAGGTATGTACAATTTCAGTTTGGTAACCTAGTGTGGCAGTATTTGAGGAAGGATAGGTTTCCTAAGGGGAAGCATAAAAAGTTAATCATGAAGAAAGTGGGTCCTTGCAAATTCTTGAAGAAGCATGGCATAAATGCTTATGAGATATCACTTCCCTCTAACCTAGGTATATCTCCTATCTTCAATATTTTGATCTAACACCATATAAAGTTCATCATGATGTAGGTACAGGGATTCATGTTCAATATTTGCAAGAAGATCTGGCAGCTATACCCTCTCATGAACCTAAGAAGCCTGAGAAGATCATTGACACAAAGGTCATCAAAAAGACCGGGAAGAATGTGTATAAAAAGTACCTTGTTAAGTGGTTTGGACACCCTGAAGAAGAGGCAGTGTGGATGGATGAATCAGAGATGAGGAAGCATGGCACTTCCTTGGAAGAACTTATCTCAAGAGGACTTGAGATAAATCCACCCTTGGAGTATGGTGCAGGAGAAACCCTTGAAGAAGACAATGAAATCACATGTCCTCCATGACTCTACATGTTTTAATAGGCCAAAATTCTATAGGGATCAAGAGATCCTAGAAATATAATAAGTCCAAATTTGTAATGCCTAGTGGCTTAAGATGTGCTATAAATCCTATAGTAAGCTATGGTCAAATGGACATGGTTTGGGTATATTTGTGTTAGGAAGGGTTGATTTTATGTTGACATGTTCATACAATGTCAAATGCGCCCTTGGTAGGTTCCTAGGATGATTAGGAATTTAGATTGTAAAAGTTGTCCACAAATAATGCAAATATTGTCAACAACAAAAGTTGATAATTACAACTTTTCAAATTATGGATGCCAAACATTCATAGCCACTTGAAATAGGTTTTAAATATTCATTTGGACATATATATGCATCAAAAAACTTGAATGGAGGTAGGTTGAAGCAAAGGTGTAATACAAATTTGAATATCAATAAACAAAACTATATTTTCCTGAGAAATTGACTGGTTTTCCATTTTCTATGGAGTTGTACGGGCTCTAATGGTTGAATGAACTTGATAGGAAGTTAGAGTTATTTTTTTATCTTTCATTTGAGTCTAGTTAGAGGATCTAAAGTGGATTATTGAGGGATAACTTCTGTCACAATCACCTACAAGTTAACTTATGAGCAAAAAAAAGGTTTGTGACTTCTCTTCTCCATATCTTGAGATGTAAACAAGGGAAAAATCTCATCCTTGGTCATATGAGAGATCAGAGGGTGTTCTTTAGGATTAACTTGGTCTTGGAGAGGAATAGTATGGATTCTAGAAGTTATGAATGAAATCCTAGACAGGCATATGTATCTGATTGGCAAAGAAGCATAGACTAAAAACTTGTAGACCCCATAACTTTTGATGGGTATTGTTTCAAGACCCCAAAAAGGAGGAATTGTGTTATTTAATATACCCCAATGTGTTCCAAGTGTTGGATTTGAAAATTGCAATGTTTTAAGGGTACTTCCTTCTTTAGGTTCCCTAATTAGCCCTCTAAAGCCAAGGTGAGGGTACCTGTCCTTTTGGGAAAAGTGATGCCCAAACTAGTAATTTCTTAATGTGTAATCACTTTTCTATATTTTGGAAGATTTGGTGACAAAACTAGAAAAGGAGTCCAGAAAATGCTACTAGGAAGCTAGTGCCTTCTAGGCCTCTGATGTGATTGAGTGAATTTGGAACTAAAGATCCAATTTGGTTGTGTTTTGGAGTGTCAAGGAGATGTTTTGGCATGTTGGGAAGTCCTTGGTGTTGGTAGTGCACCAGTGTCCCTCACGAGGATTCACGACATGGTTTAACAGCCCCGTGTGTCTTCTATAATTCTAGTGGTTGTATCAGGCATTAACAGGTTGATCATTTTGTGCAATGATAACCCTAGCTTGTAATAAGTGGCATCAGGGCTTGGTCATAGGTTTGAATCATGCAGGCCATGATGAGTGGTGCTGGGAGGGGGATTGTTGGCAGTGCACCAGTTTCCCTCGTGAGGATTTGTGATATGGTTTAACATCCTCATGTGTCTTCTATAATTCTAGTGGTTGTATCAGGCATTAACAAGTAAATCTTTTGGTGCAACAACAACCCTATCCTGTAACACTTGGGACTTAGGAATTTCTTGGAGTACCATTGAGTAAGGAGAGTGGACAAAGAACACTTGGGAATAGGAGAGAATCAACACAATAAGATGCGTATGATTGAAAGAAACTTTGAAGGGGGTTATGGGGGATTCACTATGAAGAGTTGGTGAGTTAGGAAAAAGACACTTAAAGGTGTGGGGCCCTGGTCTGAGATACCCCAAGACATAAGGGGGTAGGATGCTTGATTTGATCAAGTAAGGACTTGAGTTGGTTCAATTTAATTAGGAGATTGGAAGCTCTACATCACAAAGCCTATTTATGATTCTAGTGAGGAAAAGGCAGAAGAGTCTTGAGATGGGAAATTTGATGGCCAAAACATTGTGATTATGCCTCAATACAAGGTGAAAGCTAATGAAGGATACATTATTTGTGATTTCAATTCTTTGTTGGAAGGGATCCAGATGGCACCATAGTTTTCCTTTCCCCAAGATCTGATCGAACTTACCAATTATGCTTGTAAGGTTCTAATTATGGGTGTGGGGGTGCATTATGATCTACACAAGTCATAGATATTTCAGGAGACAAAGTGTTTGGCTAAAATTATGTTGGATAAGTTGTGTAAATTTCAATTGCTGAGGTTTACTGATATTTATGTAATGAATGATTTGTTATCTTTTTTGAAAAATTCTTCATTGACATTTGACAAACTTGGCCAATTTACAAAGAGAGGTGAACTCCTATTATGGAAGTGGAGAGGTGGAATTTGGAAAATCCTCTTATGAAATCCCTTCTTAAGAAAGAGAATGGGGAATGGTTATGTATCTGGAGGAAGTGCTAGGTTACTAAAGCTGAGGGTTTTGACTATAGACCACCAAATTTTTTTTGTGTGACTGCACCTGTAAACATTGTAAGAAAATATGTTCAGCCATTAAATTGTATTCAACCTAACAAAAATTGGAGAAACATAATTTGCAGTGTCCTTGAAAATTTTTTGGTAAAATTAAAATATTCTACGGGAGTGGTTATAATGTAACAGGCAGATGCACAAAGGTGGGTTCCCATTCCACATAATTCCATAGCCAAAAAATTTTAGTGCAAGAAAAAGGCACCCTTTTATTTAGGAAACCTATTTGGGGCCAACTTCAGTGATGTAGTGTGTATTGAGGATTGTGTGTGGATTATGGAACTTGGATTATATCTAATGTAGTGTAATTGATGTATACTTGTTATAGGTACCATGTGTATCTTAGCAAGGGGTTAAATAATTATTTGTATATTGGGAAAGCTTATTTGGCCGACCTAATAAATTATTTTAATAGGGTATATATGAGAGATCTTTACTTTTGAAAAGAAGTGGAAATGTATGTGTGAAGAGATAGAGATGTGTGGAAGCTCCAAGCTTGATTGTCTGCTGGATGTAGAGAAGAGGATATGGTTATTTTACTTCATTAGAACTGACCAAGCAAAGACAGTTGCTATCAGACAGTTCACTGGATTGTATATTTTCTATATACACTTGTATTTTAGACTATAAATCCTTGAGGTTGGCATTAACCTTCTTTAGGAAATGTGCCTAGGCAGTGAGGCCACCATTGTTCTTGACTCCTAATAGGGTCTCTCCTTTAACAAGGACTATGTACTGTAATGTTGCAATAAGCTCCTAACAAGGATAAAAATTTTAACAGGGATACTATACTCTCAGTACATTTATTTGAGGGTGTTAATTCCCACCGAGGTTTTATCTTTAATAGGGTATCCTTGAAAATAAAGGATTGTATTATTATGCTAGCATTTAATGTGTTATCATTTAGATAAAAATTTTGTTTATAAAGTTTAATGCTTAATAATATGTCTCACAACTGATTCACCCCCCCTTTCAGTTGTGTTGGTGAACTGTTATTCCTAACAATTGGTATTAGAGTTATTGGTCCTTATAGATAAATATTAAAAACTTGAGGTGATCCTCAAGATGACTTACTATAGGAAGGATAGTCCAAAGCTTGATCCTGAAAACTTTGACAGTTGGAAGAACAAGATGAGAACACATTTGCTATGTTTGGGAATCGACTACTGGATGATTACTAAAAGAAATCAATATATGAAAGATGAGGATGAATTGGATAAAGCTACTAAAGATGAAAAGAATTTATTTTCATGTAACATGGTTCTAAGGGGAGCATTGATCAACGCAATTTCTAAAGGTGAATTCATAGAGGTAAAATATTTAGACTCTGTACATGAATTTTGGACAAGATTTGAAGTATAGTATGAAGGAGATAAGTTTACAAAGCAGGAAAAGTTACATAATTGGAAGGCAAATATGGAAACATTGAAAAGGAGATATGACCATAACATTAGAGCATATTCATAGAGAATTACTAAAGTTGTTATTGCATTAGTAACTCTGGAGGTAGTTACAGTGAGGATGAAGTGATTGTGAAGATTCTCATATCCCTAACACCTCTATACAGAACCAAAGTACAAGCTATAGAAGAGATTATACATTTGAAATAAAAATTCAATAGAGAAATGTTTATGGGAGACTAACTACCTTTGAGGCCGTAGAACTGCGAGATTCTCTACCTAAAATTGAGTGAGCATTCAAGGTGACTGTGCATAGAAACAAAAAGACCTGATCATGAATTTTGAGCACTAGCAATAGTGACTTGAGAGAAGAACTTGGATAATATGTTGATGAATGGGAAAAGATACAGGAAGAATAAAGAAAGCTAGATGAAGTTGTGGCCCCGATCGCTAGAAGAGAAAAGAGAGGTAAGGGTAAATTTGAAGTAAAGTTACCTTTGAAATGTTTTTCATGCAACAAGATAGGTCATTTTGCATCTTGATGTCCTACAAGGGTTCCAAAGCATAAACCTAAATTTTATAAATCTAAGTATTCAAAGGACAAGGAATTTTATAATGCTAGTGAAGGTGTTTATAATGATGAAGTTGTTGACTATGATGAGATTGGATTTATTACTATTAGGGATGATGAACCTATACATGAAGAAAGAGCCTTAGTATCTTGTGTTGAAAAGAAATCTGAATGGGTTATTTATAGTGGTTGTTCACATCATATGACTAGAGATAAAAATAAGTTTGTTAGTCTGAAAAGATATGATGGTGGTTCTGTAAGATTTGGTGACAATACTCCTAAGCTTATAATTGGAGTTGGATCTATTTCTCTGGATGGAAAAACTAATACAGACAATGTATTGCTTGTTGATGGACTTAAGCATAATTTTTTGAGTGTTGGACAGCTAGTGGACAAGGGTTATCAATTGAAATTCATTGATGGGAAATGTTCTATTAGAAGTAAGTCAAGAGACTTGATCACATCTGATACTAAATCTAGATGTAATGTATTTGAATTGAATACATCTAAGGCTTCTTGTTTTATTGTGAAGGTTGATGACAATTGGTTATGGCATAGAAGATGTTGTCATGTTAACTTTGATAATATTGTGAAGGCAAGTATGAATAATGTAGTAAGAGATCTACCAAATATTGTGAAACCATCTAACACTATGTGTAGAGAGTGTGTAATGGGGAAGCAGACCAGAAGAAATTTTAAAAGAAAATCTTACTTTGTGAAAGGGAAGTTGGATTTGGTACATACAGATCTATGTGGTTCTACAAGAACAAGATGTTACTATGGTGAAAGTTATTTTATAATTTTTGTTTATGAATTTTCTAGGATGATGTGGGTTACATACTTGAGAGAGAAATCTGAGGCATTTAAAAAATTAAAGATATTCAAAGAAAAAATTGAGAATGAATCAGGCTTCAAAAATAAAATATTTGAGATCAGATAGAGGTGGTGATTTTACTTCAGACTTGTTTAATACCTACTGCGAAGAGAATGGAATATACAGATAGAAATCTGCTCCTAGGAAACCTTAACAAAATGGGATAGCAGAGTGAAGGAAAAGAACAATATTAGATGCTGCTAGAACTATGTTTCTAGAAGGAAATGTATCACATGTTCATTAGAGAGAAGATGTTGGCTCTGTTGTGTACACCTTGAACAAAATTTAGATCAAAGAAGGTACAAGTAAGACTCCTTATGAATTATGGTTTAATCATACTCCTACCGTAAAATATTTTAGAATATTTGGAAGTAAATGCTATATCAAAAGAGATGATGAGATAGGGAAGTTTGATGCTAAAAGTGATGAAGGTATCTTCCTTGGTTATTATACTAAGAGTAAAGCCTATAAATTTTTTAATCTGAGGTTGAGGAATTTTATTGAAAGTGCTAATGTGAGGATAGATGAAAGGTTTCAGATTCAAGAGAGAATGTATGACTATTGTCAGATTGCAGAAATTAAGGAGTTCACTGCTGATCCCGCAGAACCTTTGGAGATTGATAATGAGATCAAAGTTTGTCAAGATGAATCAAATGAGATTACTAAAACTCCTAAGACTCCAAGGTATGCTAAGAAGAACCATCCTAAAGATAAAATCATTGGTGATGCAAATAGAGGAACGATGACAAGATAAAAAGTAAGAGATGAAATTTGTTTGATTTCTCAATTTGAACCGAAATCTACTGATGAAGCATGCAGAGATGAATATTGGACTAAAGCTATGTAGGAAGAATTAGAACAGATAAAGAAAAAAAACACTTGGGAATTGGTTCCAAGTCCTAAAAACAAGAATGTGATAGGAACTAAATGGGTTTTCAAAAAAAAAATAGATGAGGAAGGAACAGTGGTAAGAAATAAGGCTAGAAAGGTTTGTAAAGGCTACTCACAACAACAAGGCATAGACTTTGAAGAGATAGTTTCTCCTTTTTCTAGGTTGGAAGCAATGAGATTATTTCTTTCTTATGCTGCACATAAATACTTTAAGGTATATCAGATGGATGTGAAATCTGCATTTTTGAATGGAGATTTGCAGGAAGAGGTATACATAAAGAAACCTGATGGATTTCCTTTGATAGAAGATGAAGACATGGTTTGTAAGTTGAAGAAAGAATTATATGGACTGATACAAGCACCGAGAGCATGGTATGCAAGACTAGATAGGTATCTACTTCATTTTGGTTTTTGAAAAGGTAATGCAGATAGGTAATCTATACTTAAGAATTGGTGAAGATGGAATTCTAATCTTAAAAGTTTTTGTTGATGATATCATTTTTGGAGGTAATGATGAAATGAGTAAAAGGTTCTCTAAAGAGATGGAAAATAAATATGAAATGTCAATGATTGGTGGGATGAAATTTTTCCTTGGTTTGCAAGTTAATCAGAGCAAGAATGGTATTTTTATATCTCAAACCAAGTATCTTAAGGAAATGTTGAAAAAATTTGAAATGGAAGATTCTAAACCTATTGGGACACCCATGGTGACTGGTTATAAACTTACTAATAATGATGAAACTGAGAGTGTTTTTTAGAAAAAGTATAGATCAATGATTGGAGGTCTACAATAGCTAACTCACACTAGACCAGATATTTCCAATGCAATTGGAATTGTGGCAAGATATCAAGAAGATCCTAAAGAGACACACATTGATGTTGTGAAAAGAATTTTCAGATACTTGAAAGGAACAATAGAGTATGGATTATGGTATGAAAAATCTAATGTCTTTGTTTTACATGCTTATAGTGATGTTTATTGGGTAGGTAGTGTGGATGATATCAAGAGTACAAGTGGAGGAGCATTTTTCCTTGGAAAAAGGTTGGTTTCCTGGTTAGGTAAGAAGTAGGATTGTATAGCTCAGTCTACTGTACACAATTTGTTTGTATGAAACAAATGTTGAAGGACATTGGAATAATTTTTGAAGAGCTAGTTATTATCCATTGTGATAACACTAGCACAGTGAATATGTCAAAGAATCTTGTAATGCATTCAAATATTAAACATATTTCTATTAAGTATCCGTATCACTTCTTGAGAGAAAGGTAGCAAACAAGGAGATCATATTGGAGTATGTTAGTACAAAGGTACAAATTGTAGATATATTTATGAAACCTTTGCCAAAAGATGCTTTTGATTATCTCAAAAGAATTCTTGGGGTGAGAGACCCTCCCTATGATAATTAATTGATGCAGGAATGCATCAGTCTAGTGGCTTACAAAGCTATATCATTTTCTAGACTTGATGTATGGATCTACTCCTCAGGGGGAGTGATCGCAAGAACACTATAGAACATATTTGGGTGATTTTGCATATGGTTATTATAGACCTGAAGATTTGAAAAAGATACACCTTGTAGAAGGTTGATGAAGAGTTATGGAGCCCTTTTCCATTTTTTTCAAAGGGGGAGAGATTCTATGTGAAAATCCCTACTATTTTAGGGAGAGTTGTGTTAAGGATATTGTGAAGATTGTATTGAGAGAGAGTAATTTTGGGTTGATGTATTTTCCCATATGTTTTCATCAATGCCAAAGGGGGAGATTGTTGGATGATGTTGGAATTGGCTACTATTGATCTTTTTGGCATTCATGTTTTGTCACTGATGTCAACATATATTTCTATGGAGGTAAAACATACTAGTTATTATTGTTGTATGGTTATTGACATAAGTGTACATATAATGTACAGATGAATTAGAATGAAAAAAGATGGGGATATGTAGAAGGATGTATGATGATCTTATTTATAAGGTTTCTTGGATTAATATTTCATATTGGATGAGTTACAGATGTTTTGGTGAAGACTGGTTTCTTGACTGTGACAGTGATGATTGATAGAGCGAGTCTCTCTATTTTGAGTATATCTTACAGGCAATGATGATTCAGGTAATGTAATCTTAAGGGATGATAGAAGATAGGTTAAGGAATATTTGTTATGGGTCACAATTCATATGATTGTTGATGATGTCAGTTGTGGTGTGTATTCTAGAGGAGACCTATTTGGGGCTGACTTCGGTGATGTAGCATGTATTAAGGATTGCGGACGTGGATTATGGAACTTGGATTATATCTGATGTATTGTAATTAATGCATAATTTTTATAGGTACCATGTGTATCTTAGCAATGGGTTAAATAGTTATTTGTATATTGGGAAAGATTAATTGGCCGACCTAATCAATTATTGTAATCAGTTATATATTTGAGAGATCTTATCTTTTGAAAAGAAGTGGGCATGTATGTTTGAAGAGATAGAGAAGTGTGGAAGCTGTGAGCTTGATTTTCTACTGGATGTAGAGTAGAGGACATGGTTATTATGCTTCATTGGAACTAACCAAGAAAACACAGTTGCTATCAGATAGTTCACTGGATTGTATATTTTCTAAATACACTTGTATTTCAGACTGTAAGTCCTTGAGGGTGGCATTAACCTTCTTTAGGTAGTGTGCCTGGGCTGTGAGCCTACCATTGTTCTTGACTCCTAATAGGGTCTCTCCTTTAATAGGGATTGTGTAATTTAATATTGTAATAAGCTCCTAATAGCGATAAATATTTTAACAAGGATACTATACTCTTAGTACATTTATTTGTGGTTGCTAATTCCCACCAGGGTTTTACCTTTAACATGGTTTCCTTGACAACAAAGGATTCTGTTATTGTGTTGGCATTTACTCTATTATCATTTGGATGAAAGTTTTTTTTATAAATTTTAATGTTTAATAATCTATCTCACAACTGATTCACACCCCCCCCTCTTGGTTTTGTTAGTGAACTATTATTCCAAACATTATCATGTTGAATATTTTTGTTATTTTCTTCAATATGGTTTGTTGTTCAAAGGACATCAATTGTGCATCCCTAGGTGTTCAATGAGAGAGAACATTGTGGAAGCATGAGTGGGCACTTTGGGTTGGATAAAACCCTAGAGAAGGTAAGAAGACATTTCTATTGGCCCAAAATGAAGGGAGATGTGAGAAGATTTGTTGAAACATGCACTATTTTCCAAAAAGAAAAAAGGTACTTCAACTAATATAGTTTTGTACCAACCATTACCCATACCTACAAGGCCTTAGGAAAGTTATAGTATGGATTTTATCACTATTACATTTGACCTCATTTTTCTACCAAAATTATCGACCATTAATTAAAAAGGTTTAGGTTGGTCGAATTATAGAAGGAAAAAATTGTTTTTTTTTAATCTATGCCTATGTTGGTCGATATTTTGACCAATACCATGTCGGTCGAAATATCGACAAACACGGGCATATAACTTAAAAAATAAATTTCAATTCTCATTTCATTTTTACGGGAAAATTATATGAAGTGTTGCAGCGCGCGAAGGAGGACTGCAGTGCATGAAGGATTTCCATCTTCTAAGCTACACACCAAGGGATATAGGAATGAAGTTTATTCTAGATTGTGAAGAGCCAGACCCTACACTAGCAGCATATCCAGCACCTGAGATTAATAGCATATTCCATCTTTTTATGTTATCACCACGTTAATGAACATAGGGATTTAATAACCCTGCTAATCTATTTGGCATATGTGGCTGTAAGATTCATTATGTATCTACAACATCGGGTATGTGGTTGAAAAGTCTATATGTTGTGTGTTATGAAACTAGTAGAAGCATTAAGGTCTCATTTTAAATCCCTTCGATGCATTCACAGTTAGCTACCATTATATTAACTGGTCTTCATCTTACACAGTCGGTGTGGAATAAAAAAATACCTTTGACTGTTGTCATCACATGATTAAATCCATTTGATTTTGTTTATCTAGTTTTGTTTTAAATTTACTTGGACTCTGTCAGACCAGGATTCAAAACCCATTATCCTCGGCTCTAATATGAAGTCCGTCCCTAACTTGTAATTTTTCCATGAGATTTCCAATGTCATGGGTTGAAAGACAAGTTAGGGTAATGTTTGTACATATACCAAACACTCAGAACCTTGCAGAGTGTTAAAATTGCTTCTTGGTCGATGCCCTAGTTGGTATATGCGGTGAATGAAACAAAGAAATGTTGAAGCAATATAATAACTAGATTTGTTCCATGCATATCCATCTCTTTGAAATACAATATGACACCTCTCGTTACATGCACTATGGCCCTATAGCTGACTGTCATATCAATGGGTAAGATTTACATCTTTTAATCTGACCATCTTTTCATAAACCATATGAATCATTATTTTTTATCACTTTATACCACTGTGACAGTGGATAAGCATTGAAGTAGAACTTTATTTAAACATTTCTTATCCACATTGTTTTGGCATCTTTTTAAATCATGAATTGTTACACTTATCATCACCTCATCAAGCCTATTTGACAGTCAACCTTGTCTATAACTAAGAACTCAAAAGTGTTGTTTGTCATTGGGACTAATCTTTGCTTACAAATTTGATCACCATTTATTGA
>MU226566.1:1497425-1507675 GCA_018584345.1 Thuja plicata
GAGTGAAGTGAGTAACAATGCTTCAAGTTGATGATTTCCATTCTTAAAGCGGTGAGAAACTTATCAATGTGGTAGTATCTTATTGGTTTGAATGTCTAAACAACTAAACAACTATTATGCACTCAACATTCAAATTATGTTATGCTTGCATTTACAACTTCAATTATGCTATTATGAAAATTTGACTATGTTGCAGTATTAGTTGATATAATGCATAAGCCCTATATTATTTTTGTTGTAAGGCCTTCTTCCACAAAGGGCAACTAAATACATCTTATTTTACAAAGAGTTTAAGGCAGCAAGGTTCACATTAGACTATTATGTAGTGGATATCATTTCATATGTAGTGTGTTAGTGATAGTGAAGTGATATTCCTTCAAACATTATTTGTGCATTACTGATTAATGTTTATGTCTTATTTGTATCTATTTATTATTGACTTTCTTCTTGATGAATTGGTTTCTAGGTTGGGAGTCCACTGGCAGATCCATATCTTGCATTTACAGCTGGTATGAATTGGTTTTTAGGTTGGGAGTCCACTGGCAGATCCATATCTCATTTTTGGTCACATTTTTTTAAACCAAAAGTTAGTATTGGTCACTATTTTGACCAAGACACATTTTGACAAACTTTGGTGGATATTTCTACTAACCAATGGTATCAATTTTGACCTTTCCATTAGCGCACGCGACGAGAATGCTATGCATTCGACAGACACTTCAACAAACTTTGGTGGATATTTCTACTAAACAATGGTATCAATTTCAACCTTTCCATTAGCGAGCTCGACGAGAATGCTATGCATTCAACGGACATTTTGACAAACTTTGGTGGATATTTCTACTAGCCAATGGTATCAATTTTGACCTTTCCATTAGTGAGTTTGACAAGAATGCTATGCATTTGATGGCCATTTTGACGAACATTGGTGGATATTTCTACTGGATAATGGTCTCAATTTTGACCTTCACCTTAGTATGTTCAATGAGAATGCTATGCATTCGACGGCTTATTCTTCCAATTCCAACAGATTGATTTTGTGGATAATTTGACCATTTTTACGGTCAAAATTTTGACTATATCTTGTCTCATCAATTAATCGATGAAAAAAGAGCGACAAAAATTTTGGTCGCCTATTCGACCATTTTGTGTAGAAAATTTGACTATTTCTCATCGAAAAATAAGGTGAAATTTACTAGTGTATAATGGGTTTTCCTAGAAATCAAAAAGGATTTTATACTATCTTTGTAATAGTTGATAGGTTCATTAAGATGGCATACTTCATGCCATGTAAATCACAAGTGATGAAACCTATGTAGCCAATTTTTTTTTCAAACAAATAGTTAGGATACATGGATTTCCACAAACCATTATGTCAAATAGGGATGTAAATTTTATTGGCCATATTTGGAGGACCTTATGGAAGAGGTTAGGAAAAAACTTAAATTTTAGTTCAGCTAACCATCCCCAAATGGATGGGAAAATTAAAGTTGTCAATAGATCATTGGGAAACCTATTGAGATGCTTAACAAAACAATACAGGGAGAAGTGGGATAATATACTTCTACAAGATGAAGTTTCCTTCAATGATTATGTGAAAATAAGTATAGGTAAAATCCCTTCCAAATTGTATATGGACATAATCCAAGGGGCATACTAGAGTTGAGAGATCTTCCCAAATATGGGCGAGTGAGTGCTCATGGTGAACAATTTGTAGATAGCATGAAAGAGGTACATGATCAAGTCAGGTTGGCACTTCAAAAAAGTTCATAAAATTACAAAGAAAGTGCAAATAAGAGAAGGATGTATGTACAATTTCAAGTTGGTGACCTGGTGTGAGAGTATTTGAGGAAGGAGAGGTTTCCTAAGCGGAAGCACAAAAAGTTAATCATGAAGAAAGTGGGTCCTTGCAAAGTCTTGAATAAGCATGGCATAAATTCTTATGAGATATCACTTCCCTCTAGCCTAGGTATATCTCCTATCTTCAATATTTTGATCTAACACCATATAAAGGTCATCATGATGCAGGTATAAAGATCCATGTTGAATATTTGTAGGAATATCTTGTAGCTATACCCTCTCATGGACAAAAGAAGCCTGAGAAGATCATTGACACAAAGGTCATAAAAAATACCAAGAATAATGTGTATAAAAATTACCTTGTTAAGTGGTTTGGACACCCTGAAGAAGAGGTAGTGTGGATGGATGAATCAGAGATGAGGAAGCATGGCACTTCCTTGGAAGAACTTATCTCGAGAGGACTTGAGATCAATCTACCCTTGGAGTATGGTGCAGGAGAACCCCCTTTAAGAATAAAATGATGTCATAAGGCCTCCATGATTGTACATGTTTTAATAGGCCAAGTTCCTATAGGGATCAAGAGATCCTAGAAATATATTAAGTCCAAATTTGTAAGGCCTAGTGGCTTAGGATATGTTATAAATCATATAGTCAACTATGGTCAAATGGACATGGTTTGGGTAGATTTTTGTTAGGAAGGGTTTACTTTATGTTGACATTTTCCTAGAATGTCAAATATGCCCTTGGTAGGTTCCTAGGATGATTAGGAAGTCAATTTGTAAAAGTTGTCAACAAATAATGCAAATATTGTCAACAACAAAAGTTGCTAATTGCAACTTTTCAAATTATGGTTACCAAACATTCATAACCACTTGAATTAGGTTTGAATTGTTCATTTGGACATATATATGCATCAAAAAACTCAAATGGAGGTTGGTTGAAGCAATGGTGTAATCCAAATATGAATATCAATAAATAAAACTATATTTGCCTGAGAAATTGACTGGTTTTTCATTTTGTACGAAGTTGTACGGACTCTAATGGTGGAATGAACTTGATAGGAAGTTAGAGTTCTTTGTTATCTTTTATTTGAGTCTAGTTAGAGGCTTTTAAGTGGAGTATTGAGGGAGAAATTCTATCAGAGTCACCTACAGATCAAATTCTGGGCAAAAACTAGGTCTGTGACTTCTCCTCTCAATATCTCAAGATGTAACTAAGGAAAAAATCTCAATCTTGGTCATATGAGAGATTGGAGAGTGTACTTTAGGATGAACTTTTTCTTAGAGAGGGATAGTGTGGATTCTAGAAGTTATGAATGAAATCCTAGACAGGCATCCATATGTGATTGGCAAAGTAGCATAGACTAAAAACTTGTAGACCCCATAACTTTTGATGGGTATTGTTCAAGACCCAAAAATGGAGGAATGATGTTATTTCATGTAACCCAAGGTGTTCCAAGTGCTGGATTTGAAAATTTCAATTTTTTAAGGGTACTTCCTTCTTTAGGTGCCCCAATTAGTCATCTAAAGCCAAGGTGAGGGTTTCTAAGTTGGAGTTGTCCAAGGATTCAACACCCATCCTTTTGGGAAAAGTGCTGCCCCAACTAGTACTTTCTTAATGTTCAATCACTCTATATTTTGGAAGATTTGGTGACAAAACTAGAAAAGGTGTCAAGAAAATGCTACTTGGAGACTAGTGCCTTCTAGGCCTCTAACGTGATTGAGTGAACTTGGAACTAAAGAGACAATTTGGTTGTGTTTTGGAGTGTCAAGGAAATTTTTTGGCATGTTGGGAATTATTAGTGTTGGCAATGTGCTAGTGTCCCTCGTGGGGATTCACAACATGGTTTAATAGCCTCTTGTGTCTTCTATAAGTCTAGTGGTTGTATTGGGTATTAACAGGTCAATCTTTTGGTGCAACGGTAACCCTAGCTTATAACAAGTGGTATCAGGGCTTGGTCATAGGTTTGATTCATGTTGTCCATGATGAGTGATGTTGAGAGGGGGATTTTTGGCATTGCACCAGTTTCCCTCATGAGGATTTACAATGGTTTAACAGCCTCATGTGTCTTCTATAAGTCTAGTGGTTGTATCATGCATTAACAAGTCAATATTTTGGTGCAACAACCACCCTATCTTGTAACACTTAGGACTTAGGAATTGGTTGGAGTACTATTGAGTTAGGAGAGTGGACAAAGAACATTTGGGAATAAGAGAGAATCAACACAAGAAGATGTGTATTATTGAAAGCAACTCTTAAGGGGGTTATGGTGGATTCACTATGAAGAGTTAGTGAGTTAGGAAGAAGACACTTAAAGGTGTGGGGCCTGGTCTGAGATCCCCAAGACATAAGAGGGTAGGATGCTTCATTTGATCAAGTAAGGACTTGAGTTGGTTCAAGTTAGTTAGGAGATTGGGAGCTCTACATCACAAAACCTATTTATGATTTTAGTGAGGACAAGGGAGAAGAGTCTTGAGATGGGGAATTTGATGGCCAAAACATTGTGATAATGACTCAAGACAAGGTGAAAGTTGATGAAGGATACATTTGTTGTGAGTTCAATTCTTTGTTGGAAGGGATCTAGATGGTACCATGGACTGCCTTTCCCCAATATCTGATCAAACTTATCAATTACTCTTATAAGGTTCTAATTATGGGTGTGGAGGTGTATTTTGATCTACACAAGTCGTAGATATTTTAGGCGACAAAGTGTTTGGATGAAATTGTGATGGCTAAGTTTGGTAAATTTTAATTGTTGAGGTTTACTAATAGTTATGTAATGGATGATTTTTTATCTTTTTTGAAAAAAATTTCATTGGCATTTGACAAACTTGGCCAATTTCATTTAAAGCACAAAGAGAGGTCAACTCCTGTTATGGAAGTGGAGAGGTGGAATTCGGAAAAACCTCTTATGAAAACCCTTCTTAAGAAAGAGAATGGGGAATGGTTATGTAACTGAAGGAAGTGCCAGGTTACTAAAGCTGAGGGTTCTAACTTGTTGCCCCACTTTTGGTATGCATACCTTTCAGACAAAAGTGAGTGTTTGATGTATAGTAGTGGTTGTGAAAGCTTCTTGTTAGCCCTGAGTCTAAGTCTAGAAATCTTTCCCTTAGGCTAGGGAGCCTCTACCAGATTTTTCCAAATTGCCTTCTCTTTTGTGAACCAGAGGGTTTTTGTTTATGAGTTCATATTTTCATCGGGTAGGTTAAGTTCCCAATCCGGTAAAGGTCATGGTTCAAAGATTTCTAACATCAATATTACACACAATGGAAGTATGTAGCCGTAATCCTTCATTTTGTAGCTTGGTAGAGAATCAGGCTCGAGCTTCTCCACTGGCAAAATAGTATCAACAAAGTGCATCTTCCACTGATGACTACTAAGTGATATCCCAGCAAGAAGTATAGTTCTAAAATGGATCCTTTAGGCTTAAGAAGGGCTGCTGTGTCTAGATTACACATCTACAAGCCAAAGGGAATTGATTCAATAGAAAGAAATCGAGGAAATAAGAAAAAGGCAGAAAAGCAGAAAATGGCTTCTCCCCTACTCCTATAGGTGGGTTTTGACCCACGGAGTATGTTTTCCACCAAACCATTTAAATGGAGTGATTTTGAGGAAGAACCTATCTCATAAAGAATCTGAGATATGAAGAAGGGAGATAAAATCAACAAATGCCATTTTGGCATCCTGATAGACCAAATTTCTCCCTTGGTAGATTTTTGAATCGAGAACACTCCAAGAGCACTTCTCTGCCCAAAGGAGAAGCAAAAAAGTGATTTTCTACTACCTCAGAAAAGTTACCATTGCGGTTACTAAAAGTGAAAAGACATTTCTTAACTGCCCGTAAGAGCAAGGTAATTAATTCAAATAAAGCCATTTTACTTCATAATGGGATTTTTCATTAATGTTGGGGTCTTTTCATTCATGTGGCATGGGAAGTCGGTCATTAAATGGTAAGAATTCAAAAGTTATAAAATCAGTTGAAAGTTGCGAATGAGAGCTACCATTTGTTTGCCAAATTGTTTTGAATTTGAAGTCTCATATTTTAGCTATTCCTTGCTCCTGCATCCTTGAGAGATACTTCTAATTTCCAAATACGAATCATTAGAAGCATGGCTTCCAAATTCATGGGATTTGATGGAATGAATGGCATTACTTCTGAATGGCATAAGATTTTGGATACATCTCTAAAGTTCTTTGACATGCAAAACTTCCAGAACAGATTAAAAGTGGACCAGATACATCCTATTACGGAGAAGTTGAAGGAGAGAAGATTAGTTAAGGATGCTGGTTTTTCCGTGGTTGTTCAAGCCCCAAAATTGATCTGGGAATGCATCACTCAATACAACCCAGATACCAGGAAAATTCTCTTGCCTAATGATACGGTGTTGTTATCTATTGACAGGGAATTGGTCCAGAACTCGCTTTGTATCCCAGAGCAAGCTGAGTATTCAGAAATGACATATAGTCAAGCGGTGACTAAATATATTGCCAAAATGTTAGTATGGAAGAAGGAGATAATGAAAGCATGGTTTCAAGAACGTAAGAGCGCCAAAGGGAAGCTGTCAAAGACATTATACGACACTAATATAAAACTAGAGATCATTGACATTCTGGTGTTACTCCATAGGATCAAAGGTGAGAGTGAGGCACTCAATTTTGTTGATCATCACTTCTTCCTAGTCTAGGTAATCTGTTCCCAACATCACTTCATTGATTGGGCACTTATGGTAAGTGAGAATCTCTCAGAGGCCCTAGATAGAGCTAAACGCCAGAATGAATTTTACTTGTCTTCAGTCCTCTTATATATTCTGGCAACACTCCAAATTTGGCCAGGTCTTCCCAGATTAGAGTAATTTCCTAATGATGTCAAGAGTTATGAATTTTTCCCCTCTTTGCAATTGCATAATAGTTATGCTAAGTATCTTCGGGTAAATGATACATTTACAATGAGATTGTGCAGGGAGTTACAAGGCTATCCAAAAAGGAGATTCTCCCTCAAAGCCATGGATTTCATCAGCCAATTTGGATGCTATTTCATTCAATTTAGAGGCTTCTCATATCTTCATCTTGCAGGTTTTGATGATTTCCCTTTGAAGCCTACTGATATGATCATGCTGATCGAAGTAATGAGGAAAGCGCACCAAGTAAACTTACTCTATGCTAAGACTAAAAAGAAGGGATACGACTTCCCCATGACCATCAGAGCTTACATCTATGTGTCCCGGTCAGAGGCGAAGAATGTTCTCAAGACATTCTCAAAGAGGTCTTCTTTGGAAACCTACGATGTCTTGAGACCACAATATGACCCTGTGAACTATGCCAGGGATGTATTGTAAATGAGTTATGTAATTCATCATGTACATGATATTGAAGACTACTGGGCTAATTGTAAGGATGATTTGGAAAGAAGAGAGAGATTCTATGCCCAGTTAACTATTGAAAAAATCAAAAGTTTCAATGTTAACATTGTAGTAGAGGGGCTAGAAGATGATGGAAATGATATGTATGATAACACATATCTAGAGGAGATAAAGCTCACCCCTATCAGTTCTGAACCTATGCTAGACCAAGCCACTAGTGATTCGCCAACTCTAATGGGGGGTACCTATAAAAGAATAGAACAATGGGTCGAATGGACTGCAAGCTGAAGGAAGAGGTCAAAAAGGAAGCCTCCTACTCAGTGAACCCTGGTAAAGGATACTGCTGGTACTACAACCACTTCATTGGTAATGATTCCAACTATTACTAAAGGATCAACCCAGCCGGCAAGAGGAGGTGATGAACCTCCTAAGAAAACAATCACACTAGAAACTACTTATGGAGAAGGTTCACTCCCAAATATCGGAACAACAAAGGAGCTTACCAAGGATGCAGAACCATAGCGGTAGATAAAAGTAGTCATAGTAGATGTATGGATTGACACCCAGCCGACACAGGATTCTCCAAGGAGAGGGTCTCCCGTTATAGTGGAAGTGGGTGAAGATACTCCTTCAACCACAAAATTAGAAGGAGAGGCCAGGAAGAATCAGAAGGTCACTTTTGTAGCCAAATTGGTGTCTTCTTCCCCTACTTGAGTAAATCTATTTGCTTCAAGACCAAAGGCTACACCTCCTGTCATCAGGAAATTGTTTATTAAGGAGTTGGTTTCTGCCAACAAAGTTACTAGCACATAGTCATGGATAGAACATACTCTGTAATGCAAGAGGAAGAGGGCGGAAGAAGGGGCTTCTAGAAAAGACACTCTATCATGAGCCTTTCAGCCCAAAGCCGCTATGAGAAAATAGAAGAAAGTGAAGACAATGTCTACCCTGGATCATGATCCTGAGACTGGGCACTTCACCATGGAAGTGGCCAAGCCAACTAAGGAAGGTAGATTCGAAGACATGACTTCTTCAGACTTTTAGTTGCAGTCATTTGACATGGGGTTGGCTCGTCATGACACCATGGTGGATTGGTGGAAATATACTAATGTAGTGATAGAAGAAGAGCTCAAGGAGCTCAAGACTACCAAAGTTCAACTTAAGGCAAAAGTGGCTTGGCTGACCAACTTCATCAGGTAGCTCCTCACTTCGATTGCAAGTATTCCCAGCACCCACACCACCTTTGACCCCAGTGCTACAGAGAACCAAGCTATTTGTCTAAGTTGTAAGAGGACCAAAATTATGGGTAGATTGGTAAACGGTGGATTGAGAGGCTTGATTTTGAGGGACTAGAAGTGGTTGAACAACTAGGTAACACCCTTCTAAGGTTGGAGGTAGAGAGAAATAACATTTCTACGAACCTACAGACTCTCACATCGGAAAGGGTGAAGTGTCAAGAATGTATAGTTATGCTGCATGTGGCTGTAAAGATGAAGACTAAAGAAGCTCTAAAAGCTAAGATTATATAGAAAGGAGATGAGCCTTTGATCGAATGGCTTCATAATCTAGAGTTTAAGATTGAGATGATCATCCAAGCCGAAGCAGGATTACAACAGATAGATGTCAAGATCAAAGAAGAGCAGAGCAAATATTTCAAACTCCTCTTAGGGCTTCATATAGAATCACAGACCAGTGGTCAGGGCAAAGCAATAATCAAAGTAGCCAATATGCAGAATTCATTTTCTAGTTATTTACATAAACTGACAGAAGATTTTGTCTCTCATCTAGATAAAATACTAGAACTCCAGCAATTGAGTGGATGCAATTTCAGAGTGATGGAGGAACTGAAAGATCAGACTGATGCCATTAAGATTCTTGCCAAGGAACATTCTAGGTGGCTCATTCGATACACTAACATCCATGTCAATAGGCATGAAGAACTCATTTGAGTCATTATAGCTGTTACGGCCTACAGGGCTAAATTGGACAAAGGGAAGGAAACTGAAGCTTATATAGATTCCCCCTTGTGCTATTTTTGATACTATGTAACGGATGATCTTTCAGTTATCATTTCCAGTTGGGGAATTTGAACCATTTTGGTTCTCCCCCTTTCTTGTAGCGGCCCAATCTGGGGCTCTATATGTACTATTTACAAAATCAATAAAAAGGTCGGCTAAATTTTGGTGTGAAAGATAGCTTTTTGCTGAGTCAAATTTGTATGTTTGAGTACCATTGTTTTTTCTGTTCCATTTGCATTGCACTTATCTTTTTTTTGAATTTGGATGTTTCTTTGAAGTTGGATTTATGATCTGTGTTCAAACCAGAGCTTTGTATTATGATTTGATACAACTAGCGAAAGGGGAAATTCATTGTTATCTCAAGTTTGGGAAATGTTCTTATGATATAGATTGATTCATTGTTGTTTCATCATTAGTCTTTAGTCTTGCATCTGCATTTTAAGTAGAAGTTTATGCATTATCAATTTTGGGAGTTAATCTAATTCATGAAATCTCAAAGTTGGCTATATTTAGAGTTGAGTTTGTCCTGCTTGAGCTATTTCCTGTCTAGGATTAGCTTGGTTTGCCTCTTCTGTTCTCAAGTTAAGAACACACCCCTGTTAGTTTACGATTATAACAAATTCATTGAATATCATTCATAAGGGAGCTATACCTTTCAATTTAGAGGAAATCTATCAACTTGATGATAGATTATCCAACTGTTGGTATCTAATCATTTCTTTCAAATTTGGGCATTTGAGAGTTAAATTTAAAAAGAACAATCTGTTTACCAACATAACTATAGACCACCAAATATTTTATGTGTGACTACACCTATAAACATTGTAAGAAAATATGTTCAGCCATTAAATTGTATTCAGGCTTACAAAATTTGGAAAAAATTAATTTGCAGTGTCCTTGAAATTTTTTTGGTGAAATTAAAATCTTCTATGGGATTGGTTATAATGTAACGAGGAGATGCGTGAAGGTGGGTGCCAATTCCATGGAATTCTGCAACCAAAAAAAATTGGCGCAAGAAATAGGCACCCATTTTTTAGGAAATAGGTGTCTATTACGCTTTGGGTCCCTGAGA
>MU226566.1:1509662-1521849 GCA_018584345.1 Thuja plicata
CCCCTTCCATTTTTTTTCCCAATTCCAGGTATGTACTATTATTTTTATTTATTTTTATTATGTTTTTTATTAAAAATTATAGTTTATTGTTATTGTTTACTAGTTAGACAAGTAATTTTAAAGTTTAATGTTTGTTTTTTAATTTAGCATATAAATAAATTGTATTTATGTTTAATACAATTATTTTTAGCTTTAATTTACTTTGTAAATTACTGTAGAAAACAAAAAAAAAGTGTTAAAACTTAAAACCCTAGGTAGAAAAGAAAAAAATTGTTAAAACTCAAAACCCTAGGTAGAAAACCAAAATAAATGTTCAAACTTAAAACCCTAGGTAGAAAACAAAAAACTGTTAAAACTTAAACCCTAGGTAGAAAACAAAAAAAAAATTGTTAAAACTTAAAACCCTAGGTAGAAAAAAAAAATGTAAACATAGACACAATTGAAACAATAAACTCTCTCTCTCTATCTCTCTCTCTCTCTCTCTCTCTCTCTCTCTCTCTAAATAAAACCAATTAAGACCGAACATGAGTAATATGACATAATTTAGGACTCCTTAAGACATAACATGAGTAATAAGACCTAATAGGACCTATTAAGACCTAACATGATTAATAAGACCTAATAAGACCCTTAACACCTAATATGACCACTTAAGACCTAATAGGACTAACAAGACTATTAACACCAATTAAGACCTAACATATCTAATAAGATGTAATAAGACCTAATACTTACTAATAATACCTAATAGGACCCTTAAGATGTAATACAACCCCTTAACACATAATAGGAGTAATAGGATGTATTAAGACCAATTAAGACCAATTAATACCTATTAATACCAATTAATACCTAATAAGACCTAATAGGACCCCTAAGACCTAATAGGATCCCTTAAGACTTAATAGGACTAATAGGACCTATTAAGACCAATTAAGAACTAAAATGTGACTAATAAGACCAATTAAGACCTAATAGGACCTTTAAGAACCAATAAGACCACTTAAGACCTAATAGGACCTTTAAGAACCAATAAGACCACTTAAGACCTAATAGGACCCCCTACTTGAGCAATTAAGGCCTAACATGTGACTAACAAGACCTAATAGGACCAATAAGACCTAATAGGACCTATAAGACCTAATAAAACCTAATAGGAAGTTACTGTTGGAGATTCGCTTCTGTGCAAATAATTGATTGTATGTTTGTCATTGATGACAACATATAATATATAACAATGTTCTATATGCAATTATCGATACAGATGTTCTAGAGCTATGCGTGTTCATTTCCATGGTGTATACATGTTCTAGATGCTATGTGCATTCACGCTGAGTTAGATATGAAGTTTTAGTTGAGTTATGTTAATCAATTATGACAGTTCCAGAGATTGAAGACTATCTGTAAAGAGTCGACGTAATTACATTATTTCTTGAGTTGCACCTACCTTTGGGATATGTGTGTTTTGATTCATGTTTAGTTATGAGTTAAAGATAATTATCTAAAGGTGCCAAACATGTTCTATCAGAATCATGAAGTTGGAGTTAATTTGGTGGAGCCAACTTTGTGAAGCATCGCGTTTATTCAGTATGAGTTGCGTGTTTCTAATCAGGTTGCGTGGATGATGTGGCTGACTAAAGAAGTATTGAAGGGACTCCTAGAGCTATAAAATATCACATCCTTTGGAGAAGATACTTAGAGTAGTTCATTTTATGAACGTCAAGTGTGAATGAGATGAATAAAGACAGAAAAAGTGCAGGATAGAATGTATGTTGTTTTGGGACAATAGAGACATTTCATTCATCAAGAAAAGATCTATGTGAAGAAGAAGTGGAAGTATACAACACACTATAACTGATCAAGATAGTAGGTCTACTCAAACAATTCATCTATCGGATATAGTGTATATATGTTCTACTGAAGATTACAGCCTTCATCATTTTAGTAGTGAGCTTTTGGATAGTGAGTCATCACCCCTAACATGGTTACTTGTAAAAGACTCCTAATAGGGTCCAACCTTTAACCAGGTCTTTGTACTTATTGCATTGTAAAGAAAAACTCCTAACAGGGTTTCAAGATCTCTTAACAGGGATAATTATACTCAAGTACAGTTCTTTGTGGGTGCTAATTCCCACTGGGGTTTTTACCTATTTGGTTTCCCCATAACCAAAATTGTTGTGTTCTCTATTGTGTTATCTGAATGTGCATTTACTTTATGTTAATTGATATCTAAGCAAAGAAAAGAATTAAAGTAGTTGATAATTGATTCACCCCCCTCTTAGTTATCCTTTGGGACTATTCTAATAGTTAATAAGACCTAATAGGACTTATTAAGATCAATTAGGATCACTTAAGACCAATTAAGACCTAAAGGACCTAATATGGACCAATTGAGACCTAATGGGACCTATTAAGACCAATTAAGACCTAATAAGATCTAATAGGGCCCTTAAGACCCAATAAGACAATGTAAGACCTAACATGTGGCTAACAAGACCTAACATGTGACTAACAAGACCTAATAGGACCCCTTAAATGACCAATAAGACCTAATAAGACCTAGATAAGACCTAATATGAAGTTAATAAGACCTAATAGGACTAATAAGACCAATTAAGATCAATTAGGACCAATTAAATTATAATAGGACCTAATAATACCTAATAAGGCCCCTTAAGACTTAATAGGACCCCTAAGACCTAATAGGATCCCTAAGACCTAAAAGGACCCCTTAAGAGTTAATAGGACTAATAGGACCTAATAAGACCTAATAGGACCTATAAGACCTAATAAGACCTAATAGGAAGTTAATAAGACCTAATAGGACCTAATAAGGACTAATTAAGACCTAATAGGGATAATAAGACCAATTAATATAAATTAAGATCAATTAGGACCAATTAAGACTAAGTAAGACCTAATATGACCTAATAATACCTAATAAGACCCCCTAAGACCTAATAGGATCCCTAAGACCTTATAGGACCCGTTAAGAGTTAATAGGACTAATAGGACCTATTAATACCAATTAAGACCTAATACGTGACTAATAAGACCAAATAGGACCTATTACTTGACCAATTAATACCTAATAAGACCAATTAAGACCAATTAAGGCCCTTAAGACCTAATAGGACCAATTAAAATCTTATAGGACCCCTTAATACCTAATGGGACCTAATAGTACCAATTAAGACCCAATATGATCAATTAAGACCAATTAGGACTAATTAGGATAAATTAGGACCTAATAAGAATAATTAAGACCATTTAGGACCAATTAGGTTTGACCACTTAAGACAAATTAGGACCAGTTACTCTGTCTCTCTCTCTCCCATATCTCTATCTATTGTGTATTTAAATTTATGTTTCTAAATTATGTTGTATTTAATTATAAGCATTTATTTGTAATGTAAAATGTAAATTATATAGTATTTGTAAATTTTCTTGTTTGTATACATATATGCAGATTATATATCCATGGATGATTTTGACATTGATGAGCTCTTAGGCTAGCAAGTACAACCACCTCCACCTCCACCTCCACCCACTCTCATAGAGTTGAGAGAGAATATTAGGAGAAATGTAAATGTCATTATGCAAGACATTAATACCATTAGACATGATCCTCATCCACCTACCCATCTACTACACCTTGCAGATAGTATGCAAGGAATTCTAGATTTGTTACAGTTAATAGACTATGAGATGGATAGTTTTCAGTCATGGAGGGACTCCATTCATGCCTATTATGTTGATGGCCTCTCTTATAAAGAGGCCAATGATTTAAAAATTACAAAAATGATATGAAAAATTATTTTGTGAACCCTAACAGGTGAGGAGATAGTTGGCAAGAAGACACTTATTTCTATTAGATGGTGTTAGCACTCGCAGATAGTTGACCATTTTTGGGAGTGGTGGTGGATGGTATTTAACCATCCACAATACGATAATCATGAGGTCCCCCTATATGTTTTGAAAAAAAATTATGGGCTGAATTTGAATTGGGTAGGAAACCCAATTACTTTGATATGAGATAATTATAGGGGGTTGGTCAGGGTATACCATAGAATAGGGTAGGGGCCAAATTGAGTGATAGAACTAGAAATTGTGTGCATAATGAGCACCTTGTTCCTCTTCCTTATCTAGTAGTTCTTTCACCTATCCATCATCAAGCAGTGCAATCATCTCTTGGTTCATTGAGTGCCCTTTTAGGAAATTTGTTAGAGTAGTTGACCCAGACAAGGGTTTCCCCTAGCATAACACATGTTTGCATGAACTACAGGGATATATGTAGGGGTCTCTAGAGTGAGCCTAATAGTGATGGTGCTTCCCATGGTGGATATGATGATGCTAATGATGGATCACATGGTGATTTTGGAGATGAGATTGCATCATACATTAGTTTTCTCAGTGTAGACGATGATCATCCTACATAGGTAAATCTAATTATAATTTAGAGTGCAATATCAAATTCTATATCTATACACATGTATCAACCATAAAATTTGGATTTTTTGGTGAATAGAGGAGGGTTGACACTAGGTCATTCAGTGACCATCATCATATCACCTCCACACCTTGAGATCTCAGCCACCCATTAACGGTATGCACTTTGATCTAGATACATTTAAGTACATTTACAGTAAACAATTAAAAATTGAATTGATAATGTGTTTGATATATTTTCTGAATATTTTTTGTATGCTTCATGTAATACTAAGGTTGGTAGTTCTTCACTCTCTATTGTACTGGTCACTGAAACTCAGCCTCATATACCCGAAGTATGTTTTTCATTAATTAATTTTAAGTGCTTATATTCTTACTAATTTATGTACAACTTTTATTTGTGATTTTTTTCACTTGTAGGATTTTGGATTATCTCATGCTACAACACATTTACATCCCAACTCATTAGTGACATTGGCTATGCGTCAGACATCTAATGTAAATTCTTTTTTTCAATAAATATATATTTAGGTTATATACTTTAAAATTTATGTATATACAAGTTTTATTCATTCTTTTGATATTTTGTTTAGGTTGACACCACCATGAATCTTGGCATGGCTACAAGATTGAGCCAAATGCAACTATTGACATTTTCCTTTCAGGTCATGATTAAAAAATTAATTTTGCATTCTCTATTGTGTACCTATCTTTTATACCCGGATTATCAAAATTTTGTCATGTTTATTTTTACAGGACTTGACTGCATCCACTTTTGATGTTGCCAAGAGAGGACCTCCTTGTCCCACTGAGGGCATTACTGAGCATGGACGCATGGTAAAATTTGAAATATTCATTAATATTAATTTTAATTTTTAATTGAATTATGCAAGTCATTTGAATTATACATCCATGTTGGAGATTTGCTTCTATGCAAATAATTGATTGTATGTTTGTCATTGATGACAACATATAATACACAGCGGTGTTCTATATGAAATTATTAGTATAGATGTTCTAGAGCTATGTGTGTTTACTTCTGAGATCTATACATGTTCTAGATGCTACATGCATTCACGCCAAGTTGGATATGAAATTTCAATTGAGTTATGTTAATCAGTTATGACAATTGCAGTGACTGAAGATTATCTGTGAAGAGCCGACTTAATTACATTATTTCTTGAGTTGCGCCTATCTTTGGGATTTGTGTGTTTGTATTAATGTTTAGTTATGAGTTAAATATAATTATCTAAAGGCGCCAAATGTGTTCTATCTAAATCATGAAGTTGGAGTCAATTTTGTGGAGTCGACTTTGTGAAGCGTCGCGTCTATTCTGTTTGGGTTGTGTGATTCTAATCAGGTTGCGTGCTTGATGTGGCTGACTAAAGAAGTATTGAAGGGACTCCTAAAGCCAATGAAGATCACATCTTTTGGTAAGATACTTATAGTATTTCATTTGGTGAACGCTAAGTGTGAATGATAAGAAAAGTGACAAAAAAAGTACAGAACAGAATGTCTGTTGTTGTGGGACAGTAGAGACATTTCATTCATTAAGAAAAGATCTATGTGAAGAAGAAGTGGAAGTATACAATACACTGGAACTGATCAAGATAGTAGGTCTACTCAAATAGTTCATTTATCAGATATAGTACATATCTTTTTTACTGAAGGTTGCAGCCTTCATCATTTTAGCAATGAGCTTTTGGACAGTGAGTCCTCACCCCTAACAAGGTTATTTGTAAAAGACCCTTAACAAGGTCAGACCCTTAACCAGGTCACTCTACTTATTGCATTGTAAAGAACAAATCATAACAGGGTTACAAGATCTCCTAACAGGGATAATTATACTCAAGTATAGTTCTTTGTGGGTGCTAATTCCCACCGGGGTTTTTACCTATTTGGTTTCCCCATAACCAATATTGTTGTGTTCTCTATTGTGTTATTTGTATGTGCATTTGCTTTATGTTAATTTATATCTAAGTGAAGAAAAGAAGTAAAATAGCTGATAACTGATTCACCCTCCCCCCTCTCAATTATCCTTTGGGACTATTCCAAGAATTGGTATCAGATCCAAGTGCCTTGGAGAGAAATCTTAACAACTTAAGGTAGATCAGATGGCATACTTCAGGAAAGAGAGTCCTAAGTTTGATGGAGAAAAATATCTTAACAGGAAGAACAAAATGATAAGACATCTTCAGTGCATTGGATTTGAGATCTATGAGATTGCCACTCAAGCAATTGATGTTCTCACCTTGAAAGACCTTGCAGAAGAAGACTCTACAATTAAACAAAAGGAAGTGTTCACTCAAAATGCAATTTCCAAAGAAGCCCTAATCAATGCCCTATCCGACAGTGAATTTTCTGAGATCAAGAAGGCAGATAAAGCATACACTATTTGGAAATACTTAGAAGATATGTTTGAACGAGACATCCAAGCAAAGAATGCACATAGAAAGACATGGAAGAAAAGGTACAACAACTTAGAGATGCTACCAGAAAAAAATATCAGAGCCTACAATCAGAGAATTAATGAAGCAGTATCAAGTATCAGGAACAATGGTGGAGAAATCTCAGAGGATGATATAATGGAAAAAATAATGACCAAATTGACAACAGACTATGAGAGAAAGATTAATAACTTAGATGAGACTATGAAATTTTCAAAAGACTTCAAGAGAGAGACTTTGATCAGCAAAATATCTGCATTTGAGATATCAAGATTGAAGACAGAACCCAAAAGTTAGACAACTTTCAAAGCCTTAGTCCACAGTAAGAAATCTATAAGTAGCTCTAGTAATTATGAAGAAGTGGATATATAACTAGACGAAATCATTGCTATGATTTCCATGAAAGAAAGGAAAGGTAAAGGGAAATATGAAGGACAACTACCATTCAAATGCTTTTCATGCAACAAAGTTGGTCACTTTGCATCCAAGTGTCCTACAAGAGTCAAGAAGTTCATATCAAATTACAAGCCCAAGTACACTAAGGAATGTTATCATGCTGAAGATGGTGTAATTGATGATGATTTAGGAGAAGATGAAATTGGTTTCATTTCCATTAAATACATTGAGAAGATGCTTGAAGAAATGGACAAAGAATATGAAGAAAAATCACAAGAGTTAGCATTAGTTTCAAAAGCTGACATTAGAACTGACTGGATCATTGACAGCGGATGTTCACACCACATGATAGGAGACAAAGACAAATTTGTACATTTGGACAAGTACAAAGGTGGCATGGTTAGATTTGGAGATAACACTCCCAAACCTATCATAGGTAGAGGTTCTATCACCTTAGATGGAAAGAATAAGACATGATTTTATTTATGTTGATGTCTTACATCATAACTTACTAAGTGTTGGACAGTTGCTTGATAAAGGATATCAGTTAGAATTCAAAAACAACTAGTGCATAATTAAAATCAAAGAAGGAGACATGATTGCATCAGGCTCAAAGACCAAAGGTAATATCTTTCATCTCAATTTAGAAGTAATTTGTTTTGTTGTAAAATTTGATGACAGTTGGCTATGGCACAAGAGACTTTGTCATATCAATTTTGACAACATAGTCAAGATAAGTAGTGTAAAGGCAGTAAGAGACCTTCCAAGTATTGCAATACTAGTTGACAACATGTACAAGGAATGTGTGATGGGGAAGCATGTGAAGACCTCATTCAGGAGAAAACAAGACTCTACTAAAAACAAATTAGATCTGATACATACAGACCTATGTGGACCTACTCAAACAAGATCATACTACAGAGAAAGGTATTTCATTTTTTTTGTTAATGATTTCTCAAGGATGATGTGGGTTGCATTCCTAAAAGACAAATCTGAAGCTTTTGAGAAGTTCAAAGTGTTTAAAGCTAAGGTTGAGAATGAGTCTAGATTAAAGATAAAATGTTTGAGATCTAATAGAGGAGGAGAATTCACCTCTGACTAGTTTTATGATTACTGTGAAGAACATGGAATCAAAAGATAGTTAAGTGCACCTAGAACCCATCAGCAGAATGAGATTGTATAAAGAAGGAACAAAATAATCCTTGACACAGCGTGCACTATCATGATTGAAGGAAAATTTTCCCATACCTATTGGAGAGATGCGGTTAATACAATAGTCTATACTATCATGTTGGTAAACAGATTGTTCTTTTCAATGTAACTCTAAAATACCCAAAAAAGTTTAAGAACAATTGAATACAATAGTTGGGAAATAGTTACTTAAAAACCTATTTTCCCTCTGAATTAGAAGGTACATCTCCCTTATATGAACAATATTCAATGAATTTTTATCTTTCCTAATCTAACAGAGGTATGCTCTTAACCCGAGAGCACGAGAGGTAAACCAAGCTAAGTCTAGACAGAAAATAGCTCAGGCGAAGTAAATAAAATTCTAAATCTAGCCAATTCTAAGATCTTATCAATTAGATTAACTCACAAAACTGGTGATACATGGACAATTACTAAAAATGCAGATGCAAGAATAAAGATTAACAATGTAATGATATTGAGTCGATCTATATCGTAAGAAAATTCCCAAAACTTAGGATAGCAACTGATTTTCCCCTTAATTAGCTGTATCAAATCATAATACAGAATTCTGGTTCAAATATAGATTACAAATCTAATTCAAAGGAGACACTCATTTTCAATAGAAAGATAAATGAAATGCAATGGAACAATTAAAGAAATGACATTAAGACATACACAATTGACTCAGCAACAATTCTATTCTTCACACCAAAATTTAGCTGCCCAGCTATCCACCACTTGCCAAGTGTTGACATTGCATCAAGTAGTTGCCCCTCCCATTGTCAATCTAACACCCTATTTACCCCAATTAGCTATGGCACTCCCTTGGGCCACTGCAGTCGGGCCCCTGCAACAAGAAGCATATAACCCTCTCCCTATAGGCTCTAGAAATAACTTTCCCAAATTTTTTGGAGATGGGAAAGTATCTACAGACGAGCATATTGCCACATTCTTTGCTTCAGTTAACATCCTAGTGGTTCGAGAAGAAGATGTGGCTGTCAGACTATTCGTTGAGACTCTCATCAAAGGCACCACTGATTAGTTTCATCATTTACCTGATTCTTCTATTACTGATTGGGCCACTATGAGAGCCGCCTTCGAAAGAAGGTTCAAGACTATTGAAGATGAGCATTCCCTATTGACTCAATTGACTTCTATCAAAAAATAGCCGTCAATTAGCATGAGGGATTTTATAGATAAATTTAACAAGCTGGTAAATTGTATCCTGGTGGCTGACAGGCCTACGGAGGGAAATTTGAAAACTTTCTTCATAAGTGCTATGCCACCGGACATCAATTATGATTTAAGGATAATGAACCTTATAAATTTGGATGCCACATAGAGAACTATTGTAGAACTTGAGGACCACATTATTTCATCTGGGAAATGGAAAAGAGAGATACATTCTAGAGCTAGTAGTAGAAATACTACATCATCTAATGAGAAGATCCAAAAAATTTCTAACGAATTTACTACCTTCAAGAGGAAACTTCCCAGATTCAATAATCCCTACCAGTGAAACTTTCAAGAGCATCCTGGAAGACATAATGATAGAAGGAATGCAGAAGGAAAAAAGTTACAGTTAACTACTCCACCATAGAGACTAGCTATAGAGGCTCCTCCTAAAAGAGGAAACATGTGTGCCTTCCAATTAACCACAGATCATGATGGGGAAAGCTGCCCTGATGTAGCTTGTGCTTGGAAAATGCATCAGACCAACAAGTGGAATGCTCGAGCTGGAATGGAATGAATACTATAGAGAATGAGTCTTTATTTGCAGACCTAGTTGAACAAAGGGAGTCATCCATTTTAGCCAGCTTCCCAGGCCAAAAGCCTAACCCATTCTATGTGTCTTTATATATTAACAATTGCAGATTGAGAAATTGTATAATAGACTTTGAAACCTCGGACAATGTAATGCCATCAATTGTGCCCAAAGCTTTAGGACTAACTCTCACTAAAGCTCATGGTAGGTGTTACTCCATGGATTCCAAGCAAGTACCCCTGGTTGGCCAAATTAAGGATGCCCAAGTGGCTTTAGTAGCACATCCTGAAAAGAAGATGTTGCTAACGATCCTTGTTGCTGATATACTTGCTAGCTACGGGTTGTTTTTAAGCAAGAGTTTTTGCAGAGACCTTGGAGGGGAGATAAAGCTGGATTGGTCCCAAGCCTTAATCCTAGTAGGTAATAAAAATATTAAATTGGTTCTCAAAGAAAAGGCTAAGTTTACAGTGTTGAAATCTGATGACCCTAAAGCTCAAATCTTGTATCAAGAATTGGAGTTTGGCAATTATATGTTGTTCACTGATGATCCTGAGAAAGAAAGGAAAACCGCCGAAGAGGAAAAGAAATTTTCCGCCAAAGAAATACCACCACAGATATGGAATCTTCAATTTGATGGTAGTTGTGCATTGTCAGGGTCAGGTGCAGGTGTGGTCTTGATATCACCAAATGGAGTATGTGAGCCTTTAGCTTACAAATTAGAGTTTGGGAACACCAACAACACCACCGAGTATGAAGCCCTTCTGTTAGGAATTATCGCTACAAAAGAAAGAGGTGTGAAAATTCTGAGAGCTCATGGTGATGCTGAGCTAATTGTATGTCAAGTCAAGAATCAATACTCGGTAAAGAACCACAGGTTGAAGAACTACAGAAACAAAGTACGGGATGAAATAGAAGCATTCGATGCTTTTTTTATCGAATATGTTCCAAGAGAGTTGAATTCCAAAGTAGATTCTTTGGCTGTCTCAGCTTCATTACTACCTCCCCACCCAAAATTCAGGGATAAAAAATACCAAATGGAGGTTATATATCGACCATCTATGCCAGATAACGTGGAAGATTGGAAAATTTTCAAAGATGACAAGAATCTCCTTCTCTTTCTAGAAAGCGGTGGCGACTTCCATAAAGATGTTCATGGCAATTGTAAAGGAACCTGCCAAGACAAGCTAAAGAAGGATAAGTCAGATGTTATTCAATTGTAAGGTAATATCATCCTGCCCCATTTGGTCACTCTTGAAAAGCTCTTCAATAGACATGACAATTTTGTGAAGAAGAAAAGAATCGAAAGAGGGCCTACCACTGGTGAATATGAAGGAATGAATATTGGAACCAAAAAAGACCCCAAGATGATCAATATTGGGAAGTGTTGTACTGAAGAAGAAAGGAATGAGGCAGGAAGATTTTTCTAGAATACTCAGATGTTTTCACCTGGAGCTATGAAGATTTGAAAATTTTTATGAACAAGAAATTCAAACACCAAATTCCTTTAAAACCTGAGGCTACTCCATTCAGGAAGAAGCAAAGGAACTACGACCCCAAAGTTGTTGATGCCATATTTAGGGAAGTTGATAAAATGCTCAAAGAAAAGATCATATACCCCATCCATCACTCTACCTGGGTTGCGCACATAGTGCCTGTTGTATGTGTTAATTTTGGCCTTGTTAATCAACCACACACTTCAACATAGTCCTTCACCAGGTACAAACAAGATTGAATATGAGTTATTCATCCTGCCTGCCTATGTGATTTGACCTGTTGCCTTCTAACTAGATGGGGTTTTTTGAAATTGCTCTCAGGACAAGAGTCTCACAACCATGGACCAATCTAAGAATGAAGGATTTATCATGATAAATGCAATGCAATGCAAGATTATACTAAGAAATGAAAGATGTGAGATAATCTAAACATGATTGCTAAATGC
>MU226566.1:1543784-1630322 GCA_018584345.1 Thuja plicata
AGGTTTAGGAGTGTTATCTCCAAATCTAACCATACCACCTTTGTATTTTTCTAGATGAACAAATCTATCTTTGTCACCTGTCATGTGATGCGAGCATCCACTGTCAATGATCCAATCAGTTCTAACATCTGCTTTGGAAATTAAGGCTAATTCATGATCTTCTTCTTTATCTGCAATGTCCATATCTTCAAGCAACCTTTCCATGTCTTTAAGGGTAATGAATCCAATTTCATCTTCTCCTGAATCTTCATCAGTTACACCTTCTTCAGCATGGTAACATTCCTTCCTATATTTAGGTTTGTAATCAGATCTGAACTTCTTGACTCTTGTGGGACACTTAGATGCAAAGTGACCAATCTTATTGCATGAAAAACACTTGAATGGGAGCTGTCCTTCGTACTTTCCTTTTCCTTTCTTTTTCTCTCTTAGCAATCATGGAAATTATCTCTTCTAGCTCTTCATTAGTTTCTTCATTCTCATTATGACTAGAGATGTGTGAGGATTTCTTACTGTGGATTGAATCTTTGAAGGTTGTTTCATTCTTAGGTTTAGTCTTCAATCTTGATATCTCAAATGTAGAGATTTTTCTGATCAAAGTCTCTCTCTTGAAGTCTTTAGAAAACTGCATGGTCTCATCTAGAATGTTGATTTTGCTTTCATAGTCTACTATCAATGTAGTCATTAACTTGTCCATTATGTCTTCTTCTAGAATTTCTCCTCCATTGTTTCTAATTCCAGATACTGCTTCATTTATCCTCTGATTATAAGCTCTAATGTTCTTCAGGTAACATTTCAAGACTATTATAATTCTTTTTCCATGTCTTTTTGCACGCATTCTTTGCTTGGATGTCTCCTTCAAACATATCTTCCAAATACTTCCGTATGGTATAAGCTCGGTCAACTTTCTTGATCTTAGAAAATTCACTGTCTGATAGGGCACTAATAAGGGCTTCTTTGGTAATAGCATTTTCTATGAATACCTCCTTTTTTTTGTTTGTAGCATCATCCTTTTCAAGGTATTTTAAAGATCGAATATCAACTTCTTGTGTAGCAATCTCAAAGATCTCAAAGCCAACACATTGTAGATGTGTTATCATTTTGTTCTTCCAATTCAGAGATTTTTCTCCATCAAACTTAGGACTCTCTTTTCTGAAGTATTCCATCTGATGTACCTTAAGCTATTAGGCTTTCTCTCCAAGGCACTTGGATTTGATACCAATTGTTAGAATACTTCAAGGATAACTGAGAGGGGGGGTGAATCAGTTATCAGCAACTTTATCTTTTTCTTATACTTATTAATCCAGATTGATACAAAGTAAATTCACATTCAGATAACACATTACACAACACATCAATTTGGTTATGGGGAAACCAAATGGTAAAAACCCCGGTCAGAATTAGTACCCACAAAGAACTATATTGTTTATAGTAATCCCTATTAAAATATCTTTCAACCCTATTAGGAGTTGTTCATTACAATGCAGTAGTATAGTGACCTAGTTAGGGGTGGTGGACTTACTATCCAAGGACTCATTGTCCAAGTGGTGAAGGCTACAACCTTCTAGTTATTTGATACACACTATATCAACAAGGTGAACTGTTGTTTGTGACACTGCTTGTCTGATCAGTTCCTTTTGTGTGCTGATGCTTTAACCTCTTATAAAGCACTACAACAATCTTCTCTATGTTCTAAAATCTTCTACTTCAATATCTATATTATCAACATATGATAAATATAGCTCTGCTGCTTTAACACTCTGCTCTACTTTTCTTATCTCTGGCTTTCGCAACTCTTCTTATCACAAATGACCTCCTATAAGTACATACATCAAGTATGAGATCATGGGACCTATTAGAAAACTCTTCATAACATACTTTTCATCTCTACTAAGCGTGCAAGCATAATTACAACTGCACAACTATAAACTAAATAGACATGTCACTTCACTAAGTCGGCTTCACCAATTTATCCATAACTTTGCAATCTTCTTGAAATACATTTGGCACCTTTAGATTAATATCAAAAAATCATAACTCATCATGAATATGCACATGCATATCCTAAAGATAGGTGCAACTCAATAAAAACATTACATACATTGGCCTTAAACCGTTATTTCTCCAGAACTGTAACCATCAATAACAGAATTACATATCTTTACTGAAACATCATATATAGTTCTGCGTGTATGAACATAGCATAATAAACATGTCAACAACATGTATCTATCCACGCAATTCTTCATTTCATGATATGGATAAGTACATATAGAAGTACTATTGTGTATTATATGTTGTCATCAATGACAAACATACAATCAATCAACTGTTTAGAATCAAATCTCCAACAACTGTTACGGTTACTAAAGTAAAAAAAATGTTTCCTAACGGAATGTAAAGCAAGTAATTAATTCAAATAAGTCTATTTTACTTTTTAATAGACTTTTTCATTAATGTAGAGGTCTTTTCATTCATGTGGCACAGGAATTCGGCTATCAAACGGTAAGAATTCAAAAGTATAAAATCAGTTGGAGATTTTGAACTGGAACCACCATTGTTCACCAAATTCTTTGAATTTGAACTAGCTAAGACTAGTTGCTCATTGTCTCTATATTCAAAAGAGGAATTTGAATCTCTAGGTTGAATCATACTCACATGGCTTCAAGATTTTTGGGATTCGACAGAATGAATGGCATTATCTCTGACTGGCACAAAATCTCAGATACCTCACTAAAGTTCTTCAATATGAAAAACTTCTAGAACAGATTGAGAGTAGAGCAGATGCACCCTATTATAGAAAAGCTTAAGGAGAGTGGGTTAGTCAAAGCCACCGGTTTTCCTATAGTATTTCAAGCTCTTGAATTGGTCTGGGAATGTATAGCTTGATACAACCCAAACACCAAGAAAATTCTTCTACCTGATAACACAGTGCTCCTCTCTATTGATAGAGAGTCTATCCAGAATTCCCTCCGTATTCCAGAGCAAGTGGAATACTCTGAAATGACTTATAGTCAGGCGGTCTCTAAATATTCAGTGAAGAGACCCGTATGGAAGAGAGAGATCATGAAGTCATGGTTTAAAGAACCCAAGAGTGCCAAGGGAAAGTTGCCCAAAACATTATTTGGGGCAAATCTGAAGCTAGAAATCGTGGATATCCTAATATTGCTTCACAGGATTAGAGGTGAGAGCGAAGCTCTTATTTTTGTTGAACAAAATTTCTTCTTGGTTTAGATAATCTGCTCCCAGCATCATTTCATTGACTGGGCCCTTATGGTGAGTGAGAATCTCTCGGACGCCCTCAATAGGGCCAAGTTCCAAAATAAATTTGACATGTCTTCAGCCCTCTTGTATATTTTAGCTACGATTCAAATCTAGCCTGGGCTTCCTAGGTGAGAGGAATCCCCAGATGATGTAAAAAGCTATGAGTTTTTCCCTTCCTTGCAACTACAAAATAGTTATGCTGATTATCTCACAGTTAATGATGCCTTTACAATGAGACTGTGCAGGGAGCTACAAGGTTGTCTAGAAAGGAGATTTTCTCCTGAAGCCATGGCTTTTATAAGCCAATTTGGATGCTATTTTATTTAGTTCAGAGCTTTCTCATATCTTTGTCTTGCAGGTTTTGATGACTTTCCTTTGAAGCTGCCCAGATACCCTACTGACATGATCATGCTAATCAAGGTGATGAGGCAAGCACTCCAGGTGAACTTGATCTATGCAGAGGCAAAGAAGAAAGGCTACAAATTCCCAATGACCATTGGAGCTTACAGTTGTGTGTCCTGGTTAGAGGCGAAGAATGTTCTTAAAACATTCTTGAAGAAGTTCTCTCTGGAAACATATGACATTATAAGGCTGCAATATGATCCAGTTAATTATGCGAGAGATGTCTTACAGATGAGTCGGGCCATTCACCATGTACTTGATATTGAGGACTATTGGGCCAATTGCAAAGATGACTTGGAAAGTAGGGAAAGATTCTATGCCCAGTTAACCATTGAACAGATCAAAAAGTTCAATGTTAACATTGCAGTAGAAGGGCTAGAAGATGATGGCAATCATCTGTATGATGACACATACTTGGAGAAGATAAAGTCCACCACTATTAGCTCAGAGCCTATGCTAGACCAAGAAGTAAGTGACTTGCAGGCTTTGATGGGGGGATTTACAAAAGAACAGTTTAATGGGTTGAGTGGACTATAGGCTGAAGGAAGAGGTCAAAAAGGAAGCCTCCCGCTCAGTGAACTTTGGCAAAAGCAACTTCTGTCGTTGCAACCACTTCATCAACAACAATCCCAACAGTTGCAAGAGGATCAATTCAACCGTCAAGAGGAGGTGATGAACCTTTTGAGAAGAATTCTCTCTTAGAAAAGACCTGTGGAGAGGGTCCTCTTCTAGACATCAGAGTCACTGAAGAAGTAGTCCCGACAGACCAAATCAAGTCTGCAATCAAGCTTTCTAAAGCTACAGAGTCCAAATAGCCAGCTAGTGCTATTTCTCTTGATACGTCGGTCGGGACCTCGACCCAAGAAAATCCAAGGAGGGCATCCCCTGTCATAGTTGAAGTAGGAGAGGATAGCCCTAGTACCTCTACAGAATCAAATAAGAGGGGTGGGGAGCAACAAGAGGTTGCTCAACTTGTAAAATTAAGCTCCTCCTCACCTACTTTGGTGAATCCATTCGCTTCCCACCCTAAAACTACTCCTCCGCTCATAAGGAAGTTGTTCATCAAAGAGTTGGTCTCTACCAACAAAGTCACCAGCACAGAGTCATGGATAGAATCTAGAGTACAAAAGGAAGAGAGTGGGAGAAGCAATTCCCAGCCAAGACACTCTATCATGGGCCTTTTATCCCAAGGCTACCACAAGCAAGTAGAAGAGTGTGAAGATAATGTCTACTCTGGGTCATGATCTTGAGACAAAGCATTTCACCATGGAAGTATCCAAGCCCACTAAAGAGGGTAGACTCAAAGATCTGGTGGCCTCAAACTTTCAGTTGTAGTCATTTGATATGGGATTGGCTTGACATGATACCAAGGTGGACTGATGGAAGTCCACTAACATAGTAATAGAGGAAGAGCTTGAAGATCTCAAGACTTCCAAAATTTATCTTAAAGTAGAAGTGGCCCAACTAACTGACTTCATCAGACAACTTCTCACTCCTATTACGAGCACTCCCAGCACCCAAACCTCCTTTGATCCCAGTGCTGCGAAGAACCAAGCCATTCTGGCTAAGTTGCAAGAGGAATGGCATTATGGGCAGATTGGTAAAAGGTGGATCAAGAGGCTCAAGTCAAAATGCCTAGAAATCATTGAAAAGTTAGGTAACACTCTTCTAAGGCTAGAAACAGAGAAGAGCAACATTCGGAAGAATTTACAGACTCTCACTGCGAAAAGAGTAAGATGCCAAGAATGCATAGTAATGTTGCATGTGGCAGTAAATATGAAGACTAAGGAAGCCCTAAAAGCTAAGATCCTACAAAAGAGTGATGAGGCCTTGATTAAATGGCTCCAAAGTCTAGAATTCAAAATCAAGATGATCATTCAGGCTGAGACCGGACTACAACAAATAGATGTTAAGGTGCAAGAAGAACAAAGTAAATATTTTAAACTTCTTTTAGGACTTCATGCAGAATCACAAACCTGAGGTTAAGGCAAAGCAATAGTTGGAGTAGTCAACATGCGGAAGTCATTCATAGATTATCTACACAATTTAGCGGAGCAATCTTTGATTCATCTAGACAAGGTGCCAGAGCTCCAGCAATTGAGTGGATGCATCTTTAGGGCTATGGAGGAACTGAAAGATTGGATAGAAGCAATCAAGACTCTAGCCAAAGAACATTCCAGATGGCTCATCCATTACACCAATGTCCACATCAACAAACATGAAGAGCTCATCCAAGTCATCACTATTGTAATCACCTATAGGGCCAAATTAGATAAGGGGAAGGAAACTGAATCATAGATATATTCTCCCCTTGTTCTATTTTTGTTAGTTTTGTAATGGATAAACCTTTGGTTACCATTTCTGGTTGGGGAAGTTGAACCATTTTGGTTACTCCTTTTTGTAATAGTCCAATCTAGAACTCAATATGTATTATTCTCAAAATCAGTACAAAGGTCAGCTAAATTTTGGTGTGAAGAATAGCATTTTTGTTGAGTCAATTATGCATGTCTAAATGCCATTTCTTTAACTGTTCCATTGCAATTCATTTATCTTTCTGTTGAATTTGAATGTCTCTTTTCAAATTGGATTTGTAATCTGTATTCAAACCAGAATTCTATATTATGATTTGATACAGCTAATTAAGGGGGAAATTAATTGCTATCCTAAGTTTTAGGAATGTTCTTACGATATAGATCAACTCAATATCATTACATTGTTAACCTTTAGTCTTGCATCTGCATTCTTAGTAATTTTTCATGCATCACCAGTTTTGGGAGTTAATCTGATTGATAAGATCTCATAATTGGCTAGATTTAGAATCATATTTACTTCACTTGAGCTATTTTCTATCTAGACTTAGCTTGGTTTACCTCTCCTGCTCTCGGGTTAAGAGGATACCTCTGTTAGATTAGGAAAGATCAAAATTCATTGAATATTATTCATATAAGGGAGCTGTACCTTCTAATTCAAAGGGAAAATAGGTTTTCAAGTAACTATTTCCCAACTATTGTATTCAATTTTTCTTGAACATTTTTGGGTATTTTAGAGTTACATTCAAAAGAACAATCTGTTTACCAACATATTTTTGGCGACTCTACTGGGGAAATGAACAGTCGTTATACCAGAAGCATATAATGAGGAGAGATGGTGCTTCCCCATGAAAACATAATCCCTATGCTCCAACCCAATCTTGGATTCCAAGACAATCAAGAGGATCTCATTTCCTCATTAAATACTTTTGTCTGGAGATATGGAAGGAGCACTGAACACTATAGAAGCGCTAGTCAAGTGCTAGAGTAGGAAGAAACAAGAGCAGAAGCACTTGAGAGAGCCATAAAAAGAAGAAATCTAAGAAGGGAAGAAGGTGAAGTTATGCCTTAGCATCAAGCAAAAATCTGGAGCCTAAAAGATTTCTCAAAAGTACCAGGAAAGAAGGTAGCATAGACCTAGTCTTTGAGAGGGTTGAGGATATTAATTTTTCTCTTTTAGAAGTACCTCATTGGGGAAATAGGACTAGAAAGAGCCAAAGCAGACCTTCTTCACCTCTTAAACGAACTGCCAAGCTATCCACCACTTTCCAAGTGTTGACATTGCATGAATTAGTTGCCCCTCCCGTTGTCAATCTAACACCCTACTTACCCCAAGTAGCTATGGCACTCCCTTGGGCCACTATAGTCGGGCCCCTGCAACTAGAAGCATATAACCCTCTCCCTACATGCTCTAGAAATAAATTTCCCAAATTTTTTGGACATGGGAAAGTATCTACAGATGAGCATATTTCCGCATTCTTCACCTTAGTTAACATCCTAGCGGTTCAAGAAGAAGATGTGGCCGTCAGACTATTCGTTGAGACTCTCGTCAAAGGCACTGCTGATTGGTTTCACCATTTACCTGATTCTTCTATTACCAATCTGGCCACTAAAAGAAGGTTCAAGACTGTTGAAGATGAGCATGCCCTATTGACTCAATTGAATTCAATCAAGAAAGAGTCGTCAATCAGCATGAGGGATTTTATAGCTAAATTTAACAAGATGGTAAATCGTATCCCAGCGGCTGACAGGTCTACAGCGGGAAATTTGAAAACTTTCTTCATAAGTGCTATGCCACTGGACATCAATTATGATTTAAGGAGAATGAACCTTGCAAATTTGGATACCACACAAAGAACTACTGTAGAACTTGAGGACCACATGATTTCATCCAGGAAATGGAAAAGAGAGATACAGTCTAGAACCAGTAGTAGCAATACTACGTCATCTGATGAGATGATCCAAAAATTGTCTAACAAATTCACTGCCTTCAAGAGGAAACTTCCAAGATTCAATAATCCCTACCAGCGACACTTTCAAGAGCAGCCTGGAAGACATAATGATGGGAAGAATGTAGAAGGAAAAATGTTACAGTTAACTACTCCACCACAGAGACTAGCTATAGAGGCTCCTCCTAAAAGAGGAAACATGTGTGCCTTCCACTTAACCACTGATCATGATAGGGAAAGCTGCCCTGATGTAGCTCATGCTTGGAAAATACATCAGACCGATGAGTGGAATGTTGGAGTGTCTGGAGCTGAACTAGTTTCATACTCACATGGCAACTCAGAAAACTTATATTTAGAATATGAATCAGATTCAGAGCAAGAAGCAACATGCTATGCCACCATAGATGGGACCTCTTGTACAGTCCTGACCTAGAGTCAGAAGGATAAAGGTCGTGGCTCATCACCACCTAAAAATAATGAGGCATCTACTTCAAATCCAAAGGAGTCCAATCAAGGTGTGAGGATTCTGCAACTAGGTAAGGAACAAAACTCTTTTGACATTATTCAATTCTGTAGAGATTCCAAAATTCAGATTTCTCCCATGGACTATCTTAAGTATAATCCTATTGAGCTACAAAAGCTAGTAGATTATTGTAAAGGAGGGAGCCAGGAGTTAAGTCAAAATGTCATGACTACTATAGAGAATGAGTTTTTATTTGCAGACCCAGTTGAACAAAGGGAGTCATCTATTTTAGCCACCATCCCAAGCCAAAAGCCTAGCTCATTCTATGTGTCTTTGTATATTAACGGTTGTAGGTTGAGCAATTGTATAATAGACTTTGGAGCCTCGGAAAATGTAATGCCATCAACTATGGCCCAAGCTTTAGGACTTACTCTCACTAAAGCTCATGGTAGGTGTTACTCCATGGATTCCAAGCAAGTACCCCTGGTTGGCCAAATTAAGGATGCCCAAGTGGCTTTAGTAGCACATCCCAAAAAGAAGATGTTGCTAATGATCCTTGTTGCTAATATACCTGCTAGCTATAGGTTGTTGTTAAGCAGGAGGTTTTGCAGAGACCTTGGAGAGGAGATAAAGTTGGATTGGTCTCAAGCCTTAATCCCAGTAGGTAATAAAAAGATTAAACTGGTTCTTGAAGAAAAGGCTAAGTTTACAGTGTTAAAATTTTATGACCCTAAAGCTCAAATCTTGTATCAAGAATTAGAGTTTGGCAATTATATGTTGTTCACCGATGATCCTGAGAAAGAAAAAAAAACCGCCGAAGAGGAAAAGCAATTTTCTGCGAAAGAAATACCACCATAGATATGCACTCTTGAATTTGATGACAGTTGTGCATTGTCAGGGTCAGGTGTAGGTGTGGTCTTGATATCACCAGATGGAGTATGTGAGCCTTTGGCTTACAAATTAGAGTTCAAGAACACCAACAACACTGTCGAGTATGAAGCCTTTCTTTTAGGAATTTAACGCTGCAAAAGAAAGAGGTGTGAAAATTCTAAGAGCTCGTGGTGATGCTGAGCTAATTGTATGGCAAGTCAAGAATCAATACTCTATAAAGAACCACAGGTTAAAGAACTACAGAAATAGACTATGGGATGAAATAGAAGCATTGGATGCTTTTTTTATCTAATCTGTGCAAGAGAGTTGAATTCCAAAGCAGATTCTTTGGCTGTCTCAGCTTCATTACTACTTCCCCACCTAGAACTCAAGGATAAAAAATACCAAGTGGAGGTTATATATCGACCATCTGTGCCTGATAACATGGAAGATTGGCAAATTTTCAAAATGACAAGAATCTCCTTCTCTTTCAAGAAAGTGGTGGTGACTTCCACAAAGATGTCCGTGGCAACCGTAAAGGAACCTGCCAAGACAAGATGAAGAAAGATAAGTCGGATGTTATTCAATTGCAAGGTAATATCATACTACCCCATTTGGTCACTCTTGAAAATCTCTTCAATAGACATGACACTTTTGTGAAGAAGAAAAGAATTGAAAGAGGGCCTACCACTGGTGAATATGAAGGAATGAATATTGAAACCAAAAAAGACCCCAAGATGATCAATAGCAGGAAGTGTTGTACTGAAGAAGAAAGGAATGAGGCTAGGAAGCTGATTCTACAATACTCATATGTTTTTTCCTGGAGCTATGAATATTTGAAAAGTTTTATGAACGGGAAATTCAAACACTAGATTCCTTTAAAACCTGAGGCTACTCCATTCAGGCAGAAGCAAAGGAACTACAACCCCAAAGTTGCTGATGCCATATTCAGGGAATTTGATAGAATGCTCAAAGCAAAGATCATATACCCCATCCATCACTCTACTTGGGTTGCAAACATAGTGCCTATGAGGAAGAAGAACGGAGAAATAAGGATCTGTGTAGACTTTAGAAATCTAAATCAATCTTCTTTGAAAGACAACTACGCCCTTTCCAACATGGATCACCTCTTGCAGATAGTGGCTGGAGTCAAAATGATGTCTATGTTAGAGAGCTTCTCAGGGTATAATCAAATAGAAGTTGAGAAAGAAAATCAGCATAAAACAGCTTCCACTACTCCGTGACGGACCTTCGCATATCACAGGATGCCATTCAGATTGATCAATGTCGAAGCTACTTTTGAGAGAGGTATGGATCTTTCTTTTAGTGACATGAAGAACAAAATCATTGGTATGTATCTGGATGATCTTACCATGTTCTCTAAAAAGAGAATAGATCATATAAGTGATCTAAGGAGAGTATTGCAAAGGTGTCGGGAGGACGGGATTTCATTGAATCCCAAGAAATTAGTGTTTTGTGTAATAGAAGGGAAACTATTGGGTCACATTGTCTCCCAAGAAGGTATAAGGATCGATCCAGAAAGGGTGATAGCTATTCAGCAACTAAGTTTATCGATGAACAAAACTAGAGTGAAGTCAATTTTTGGTCAAGTCAACTTCCTCAGGAGATTCCTCCCTGATTTCTCTGAAATTACTAAACACATTGTTGATATGATGAAGGGAAATGTGAATTTCAAATGGAATGACCCCGGTAAGAAAGATTTCAAAAGAATTAAGAATTCCATAGCTAATGCCCCATTGTTATGTCACCCAGATTATAAGAAAGATTTTGTAATCTACTGTTATTCTTCTGAACATACTCTGTCAGCCATCCTAATGCAAGAAAACAAAGAAGGAATTCAAACCCCCATCGATTTTATGAGCACACCTCTAAAAAATCATGAGATGAGATATTCTCAGACTAAAAAGCATGCTTTTGTGGTGGTAAAGTCTCTTAAGAATTTCAGGTTTTATATTCTACATTCCCACTCTCTTGTGTATGTGCCTGATGTTGGAGTGAAGAGTATTTTTACTCAACAAGATGTGGGGTGTAACAACTGAGGAGAATGGGTAGCTAAAACCCAAGAATACAACATACATATCAAGCCCACCAATTTGGTAAGAGGGAATGCCTTGTGCAAGGAAATGGTGGAAAATCAAGGAGACAAAGACCCAAAAGCTACATAGTTAGTTTTGGCGGTAAGTATGCAAGACCCATGGTTTGAAAACATTGTGTATTTCTTGACCTATGGTGAATGTCCTGAAGGATTAACTTCAAAGCAAAGGAGAGACCTAAAACTAAAGGCTTCTAAATATGTAATCTATGAGGATAGACTATATAAGAGATCTATAGATGGAACGTTCCTCCGATGTGTCGACAAACAACAGCAAGAGAACTTGTTAAAGGTTTTTCATGATGAAGCCTGCGGAGGACACTTCTCCTCATCAGTCACTGCATTCAATATTTTGAGACAATGTTATTACTAGTCAAGAATGTTTAAAGATGCATACCAGTGGGTGGAAAGATGCAAAAAATGCAAGATGTTTACCAGGAAGCCACAGTTAGCAGCGTTACCCCTCAAACCAGTGATAATTGAAGGGCCATTCCAGCAGTGGGGACTTGATTTTATCAGTCCTATAATCCCTAAATCCAGTGTAGGTCATACTTAAATAATTACTGAAACTGACTACTTCATGAAATGGGTGGAAGCCAAGGCAACCAAAAGGACTACTTCAGAGGTAGTATGTGAGTTTATCAAAGAAAATATTATGGTAAGATTTGGTGTGCCTATTAAGTTGGTAATGGATAATGCCACATACTTTTATTCTCAAGAAATTACTAAATTTTTTTTTGAGTAGGGCATCATGATCAGCCATTCTTCTGATTATTTCCCTCAAGGGAACATCTAAGCAGAGTCTAGCAACAAAAATTTGGTGAACATCATGAAAAAGCTCATGGCAGAAAACCAGAGAAGTTGGCATAAAAAGATCTATGAAGCCCTCTGGGCAGATAGAGTGACCCCCAAAAGATCCATTGGTGTATCTCCTTTTGAACTCGTCTACGGGGTAGAAGCTAGTCTCCAATTTCCATTAGAATTAGCAACTTGTAAACTGAGGAAAGTTGTAGAAGATGGCATATATGAAGATGGTTTAGAGAAGAGGATCATGTACTTGAGAAAATTGGAAGAAAAAAGGGAGAAAATGGTTGATCATATCACACATCATCAGATGCGTTTGAAGAACCTGTTTGATAAAAAGAGTAGGCCCCAGAAATTTATGGAGGGAGACATGGTGCTATTGTGGGACAAGTGCAAGGCACCCAAAGGCATGCATGGGAAATTTGAAACACTGTGGAAAGGACCTTTCAAAATCCATCAAGCATTTGATAAAAATTATTTCAAATTGACTTATCCAGATGGTGAGGCACTACCCCTAACATATAATGGTCAGGATTTGAAGCTTTATCAGATCTAAATTGAAAGAAGGTAACCCCTATGTTGTACAATAGTTACGTTTAGTTCCTATTTTTGTTTTCCTAGTTAGGTTTCCTTTCTGCTTTCCTTTTTGCATCTTTCTTTAGTTTTATTGTGAGGCACCTTTTGTTGAGCTTTGCAAAACCAGAGATTTGAGTTCCTTACTTAGACATGTTAATGTCAAAGTCCCCAGACAGAGCCAGTTGTTGCCGCACTTTTGGTCTTTATACCTCAAGACAGAAATGGATGTTTAATGTGTAGTAGTAGTCTTGGAAGTTTCATGTGAGTCCGGAGTCTAAGTCTAGAAATCCCCTTAGAACAGAAGGCCTTTATTATATTTTCCTAACTTGAATTCTCCTTCCTAAGCCGGGTGAATTCTGGGTCTAAAATCATGTTTTTATCAAGTAGGTTAAGTTCCCAATCTAGTAAAGGCTGTGGTTTGAAAGATTCTAACCTCAAAATCACAAATAGATGAAATATTTTGTCTCATATCTTTAGGTTGCAGCATTGGCAGGAAATCAAATTTTAGCTTCTCAATGGTGGAAAATCACCTGTGGAGTGCACTTTTTTCAATTGACAGACTTAAGAGTATCAGAGGTAAATAAAGATGGAAAATGAGGAAGTCGGGAACAAGAAAGCCTTGAGCACTCAAATCGAACCTATGGGAAACAAAAAAAAGATCAAAGGAAGAAAAATTCATGGAGTTAGCTCATAGGCAAAAAAGCAGAAAATGGCTTCTCCTCTACTCCTACAAGCAGGTTTCGACTCACAAAGTGCATTTTCTGCCAAACTATCAAGGTGAAGAAATATTGAAGAATAATCTATCCCATAAGAGATCCAGCATATAAAAAGGGAAATGGAATCAATATATATCATTTTTTCAGCCCTATAGGTGAGAATTCTCCTTTGGCAGATTTTCAGACAGAGAGCACTACAAAAGTATTTTTCTACCCAAAGGAGAAGCGGAAAAGTAATTTTCTGCCGCTTCAAAAATTTACCATTACAGTTACTAAAGTAAAAAAATGTTTCCTAAGGGCATGTAAAGAAAGTAATTAATTCAAATAAGGTCATTTTACTTTGTAACAAACTTATTCATTAATGTAGAGGTCTTTTCATTCGTGTGGCACGGGAAGTCAGCCGTTAAATGGTAAGAATTCAAAAGTATAAAATTAGTTGGAGATTTTGAACTGGAACCACCATTGTTCACCAAATTGTTTGAATTCGAAGTAGCTAAGACTAGTTACTCATTGTCTTTGTATCCCAAAGAGGAATTCAAATCTCTAGGTTGAATCATACTCACATGGCTTCTAGATTTGTGGGATTCGACGGAATGAACGACATTATCTCTAACTGGCACAAAATCTTAGATACCTCACTAAAATTCTTTGATATTTAGAACTTCTAGAATAGATTGAGAGTGGAGAAGATGCACCCTATTACAAAAAAGCTTAAGGAGAGCGGGTTAGTCAAAGCTGCCAGTTTTCCTGTAGCGGTTCAAGCTCCTAAATTGGTCCAGGAATGTATAGCTCGATACAACCCAAACACCAAAAAAATTCTTCTACCTAATAATATGGTGCTCCTCTCTATTGATAGAGAGTCTATCCAGAATTTTGTCCATATTCTAGAGCAAGCAGAATACTCTAAAATGACTTATAGTCAGGCGGTCTCTGAATATTCAGCGAAGAGACCGGTATGGAAGAGATAGATCATGAAGTCATGGTTTAAAGAACCCAAGAGCGCCAAGAACAAGTTGCCCAAAACATTATTTGGCACAAATCTGAAGCCAAAAATCATGGATATCCTGGTATTGCTTCACAGGATTAGAGGTGAGAGCAAAGCTCTTAATTTTGTTGAACAACATTTCTTCCTAGTTTAGATAATCTACTCCCAGCATCATTTCATTGACTGGGCCCTTATGGTGAGTGATAATCTCTCGGACGCCCTAAATAGGGCCAAGTTCTAGAATGAATTCTACATGTCTTCGGTCCTCTTGTATATTTTAGCTACGATTCAAATTTGGTCTGGGCTTCCTAGGTTAGAGGAATTCCCAGATGATGTAAAAAGCTATGAGTTTTTCCCTTCTTTGCAACTACAAAATAGTTATGTTGATTATCTCATAGTTAATGATGCCTTTAAAATGAGACTGTGCAGGGAGCTACAAGGTTGTCTAGAAAGATGATTTTCTCTTGAAGCCATGGCTTTTATAATCCAATTTGGATGCTGTTTTATTTAGTTCAGAGATTTCTCATATCTTCATCTTGCAGGTTTTGATGACTTTCCTTTGAAGCTACCTAGATACCCTACTGACATGATCATGTTGATCGAGGTGATGAGGCAACCACTCCATGTGAGCCTTATCTATGCAGAGGTAAAGAAGAAAGGCTAAAAATTCCCAATGACCATTGGAGCTTATAGTTGTGCATCCCGGTCAGAGGTGAAGAAAATTCTTAAAACATTCTCAAAGAAGTTCTCTCTGGAAACATATGACATTCTAAGGCTGCAATATGATCCAGTTAATTATGCGAGAGATGTCTTATAGATGAGTCGGTCCATTCACCATGTACCTGATATTAAGGACTATTGGGCCAATTGCAAAGATGACTTGGAGAGCAGGGAGAGATTCTATGCCTGGTTAACCATTGAACAAATCAAAAATTTCAATGTTAGCATTGCAGTAGAAGGGCTAGAAGATGATGGAAATCATCTGTATGATGAAAAATACTTGGAGAAGATAAAGTCTACCCCTATCAACTCGGAGCCTATGCTAGACCAAGTAGTAAGTGACTTGCAGGCTCTAATGGGGGGATTTACAAAAGAATAGTTCAATGGGTTGAGTGGACTGCAGGCTAAAGGAAGATGTTAGAAAGGAAGCTTCCCGCTCAGTGAACTCTGGCAAAAGAAACTTCTGGCGTTGCAACTACTTCATCAACAACAATCCCAAAAGTTGTGAAAGGATCAATTCAACCGTCGGGAGGAGGTGATGAACCTCCTAAGAAGACTTCTCTCTTAGAAAAGACTTGTGGAGAGGGTCCTCTTCCAAACATTGGAGTCACTGAAGAAGTAGTCCCAACAGACCAAATCAAGTCTGCAGCCAAGCTTTCTAAAGCTACAAAGTCCGAATAGCTAGCTAGTGTTATTGTTGTGGATACTTCAGCCAGGACCTTGACCCACGAAACTCCAAGGAGGGCATCCCTTGTCATAGGTTAAGTAGGAGAGGATAGCCCTAGTACCTCTATAGAATTAGATAAGAGGGGTGGGGAGCAATAGGAGGTTTCTCAAGTTGTAAAATTAATCTCCTCCTCACCTACTTCAGTGAATCCATTCACTTCCCACCCTAAAACTACTCCTCTACTCATAAGGAAGATGTTCATCAAAGAGTTGGTCTCTTCCAACAAAGTCACCAGTGCAGAGTCATGGATAGAAAACACTCTAGAGTGCAAAAGGAAGAGAGTGGGAGAAGTAATTCCTAGCCAAGACATTCTATCACGGGCCTTTCAGCCCAAGGCTACCACAAGCAAGCAGAAGAGTGTGAAGATAATGTCTACTCTGGGTCATGATCCTAAGACAGGGCATTTCACCATGGAAGTATCCAAGCCCACTAAAGAGGGCAGACTCAAAGATCTGGTGGCCTCAGAATTTTAGTTTCAGTCATTCGATATGGGATTGGCTTGACATGATACCAAGGTGGACTGGTGGAAGTCCACTAATGTAGTAATAGAGGAAGAGCTTGAAGATCTCAAGACTTCCAAAATTTAGCTTAAAGCAGAAGTGGCCCAACTAACTGACTTCATTAGATAGCTTCTCACTCCTATTACAAGCACTCCCAACACCCAAACCTCCTTTGATCCCAGTGCTACGGAGAACCAAGCCATTCTGGCTAAGTTGCAAGAGGATCGGCATTACATGTAGATTTGTAAAAGGTGGATCAAGAGGCTCGAGTCAGAAGGCCTAGCAACCATTGAACATTTAGGTAACACTCTTCCAAAACTAGAAATAGAGAAGAGCAACACTGGGAAGAATTTATAGACTCTTACAACGGAAAGAGTAAGATGCCAAGAATGCATAGTAATGTTGCATGTGGTAGTAAAGATGAAGACTAAGGAAGCCCTAAAAGCTAAGATCCTATAGAAGGGTGATGAGCCCTTGATCAAATGGATCCAAAGTCTGGAGTTCAAAATTGAGATGATCATTCAGGCCGAGACCAGACTACAACAAACAAATGTTAAGGTGCAAGAAGAACAAAGTAAAGATTTTAAACTTCTCTTAGAACTTCATGCGGAATCGCAAACCAGTGGTCAAGGAAAAGTAATAGTTGAAGTAGTCAACATGAAAAATTCATTCACAGATTATCTGCACAATTTAGTGGAGTAGTCTTCGACTCATCTAGACAAGGTGCCAGAGCTCCATCAATTGAGTGGATGCATCTTTAGGGCTATGGAGGAACTGAAAGATCGGATAGAAGCAATAAAGACTCTAGCCAAAGAACATTCCAGATGGCTCGTCCATTACACCAATGTCCGCGTGAACATACATGAAGAGATCATCCAAGTCATCACTGTTGTAATCACCTATAGGGCCAAATTAGATAAGGGGAAGGAAACTGAATCATAGATATATTCTCCCCTTGTTCTATTTTTGTTAGTTTTGTAACGGATAAACCTTTGGTTATCATTTCTAGTTGGGGAAGTTGAACCATTTCGGTTACTCCTTTTTTTAACGGTCCAATCTGGAACTCTATATGTATTATTCTCAAAATTAATACAAAGGTTGGCTAAATTTTGGTGTGAAGAATAGCATTTTTGCTGAGTCAATTGTGCATGTCTGAATGCCATTTCTTTAACTGTTCCATTGCAATTCATTTATCTTTTTTTTGAATTCAAATGTCTTTTTTTGAATTGGATTTGTAATCTATATTCGAACCAGAATTCTGTATTATGATTTGATACAGCTAATTAAGGGGGAAATCAGTTGCTATCCTAAGGTTTAGGAATGTTCTTATGATATAGATTGACTCAATATCATTACATTGTTAACCTTCAGTCTTGCATCTACATTTTTAGTAATTGTTCATGCATCACCAATTTTGGGAGTTAATTTGATTGATAAGATCTTATAATTGGCTAGATTTAGAATCGTATTTACTTTGCTTGAGCTATTTTCTGTCTAGACTTAGCTTTGTTTACCTCTCTTGCTCTTGGGTTAAGAGCATGCCTCTGTTAGATTAGGAAAGATCAAAATTCATTGAATATTATTCATATAAGGGAGTTGTACCTTCTAATTCAAAGGGAAAATAGGTTTTCAAGTAACTATTTCCCAACTGTTGTATTCAATTGTTCTTGAACATTTTTGGGTATTTTAGAGTTACATTCAAAAAAACAATCTGTTTACCAACATATCAATAGAATACAATTGAGACCAGGCACAGACAAGACACCCTATGAACTTTGGTTTGCTAATGTACCTACTATAAAATACTTCAGAATATTTGGAAGCAAGTGCTACATCAAGAGAGATGATAGCATTGGCAAGTTTGATGCTAGAAGTGACGGAGGTATTTTTCTTGGTTACTCTACTAAAAGAAAAGCCTATAGATATTTTAATCTAAGATTAAAGAAGATCATTGAAAGTACTCATGTGAAGATTGATGATAAGTTTATGATTCAAGAAAGATATTATGATTGTGCTCCCATGATTGAAGATGAGCCCAAACCCATCAATAAGGACACAATTATTGAAGAAATGTTTGACTGCATTGATGTTTCATGTGACAATCCTGAACCAAGTGAAGAAGAATCATAGATTAAATATGAAAGTGTCACTCCTAAGAACTTAAAATACACATTCAAATACCACTCTAAGGAAGAAATCATTACAGATTAGAGCGCTAAAGTCTTGACAAGATCGAGAGAAAAAGGTTCAACCACTGATGAATAGGTATGCTTATTTTCTCATATTGAACCCTTAAGTGTTGAAGATGCGTGCAAAGATTCAGATTGGCAAGGTGCTATGCAAGAAGAATTAGTTCAAATAATTAAGAATGATACATGGGAAGTGGTCCCTAGACCTCATGAAAAGAATGTGATTGGAACAAAGTGGATATTCAGGAACAAAATGAATGAAGAAGGAACAGTGGTAAGGAACAAAGCAAGATTAGTATGTAAAGGATATGCGCGGTGAGAAGGAATATACTACACTAATACATTTTCCCCTGTGAGTAGACTCGACGCTATCAAGTTGTTTTTGGCCTATGCAACATTCAAGAACTTTAAAGTATATCAAATGGATGTCAAGTCAGCTTTTTTGAATGGTGACTTGAAGGAAGAAGTCTACATAGAGCAGCATGAAGGATCAAACTTTTAGACAAACTAGACATGGTATGCATACTAAAGATAGCACTTTATGGACTTAAACAGGCCCCAAGAGCTTGGTATGAGAGACTTGATGGTTACTTAACAAAGATAAGATTCAAAAAAGGAGTAGCAGACTGTAATTTATTCATAAGAGAGACAGATGAAGGATTACTACTCGTTGCTATTTTTGTTGATGACATTATCTTTGGAGGTAATGAAAAAATAAGTGCAGAATTTGCCAAAGAGATGAAAAGTTAGTTTGAAATTAGCATGATTGGACCTATCAAATATTTTCTTAAATTGAATGTAAAACAAAAAGACAAAGCCATATTCATAAATCAGTCTAAGTATGTGAAGGAGATATTGAAGACTTTCAAAATGGAATATTGCAAACCAGTAAGCACCGTCATGATAATAGGAAGAAAGCTTTCTAAAGATGATGATTCCATAGAAGTTGACAAGACTCTATACAAGTCTATAATTGGAAAACTCATATATCTTACTCAATCTAGACCTAATATTTCTAATGCAGTTGGCATTTTTGGAAGATTTACAGCTGAACCTAAACAAAATCACCTAATGGCAATAAAAATAATATTCAGATACTTAAAAGGAATTATAGACTATGGTTTATGTTATCCTAACTCAGAGAATATGCAAATTCATGTGTATACTGATGTTGATTGGGCAGGTTGTGTTGATGACAGAAAGAGTACATCAGGAGGAGCAGTATTTCTCAGAGACAGATTGGTCACTTGGACAAGTAAAAAGAAAAAATGTATCTCTCAATCAACAGCAGAAGCTGAGTATGTTGTAGCAGCATTGAATTTCTCAACAATTGTTTGGATAAAATAGATGATTAAAGACTTTGGTATTCAAATTGATTATCTTATTGTTATTCACTGTGACAACACCAGTACTATCAACATATCAAAGAACCCTGTGATGCATGCAAAGACAAAACACATTGAGATGAAATACCACTTTCTAAGAGAAAAATTTGCATACAGAGAAGTAAATTTGGATTATGTGAGCACTAAAAAACAATTAGCAGATATTTTTACAAAGCCATTATCAAAAGATACTTTTGAGTATCTCAGGGAGAAGTTGGGATTAATTCCCTTTCCTATGTCTGGTTAGAACTTGCAACAATAAAATCAGTCCTTGGTGACTGATGAATTGTTGACTACTCTACTTCTAGAGTAGTACCTGTGCCTAATGGTGTTTAACACCCTTTGTCATTGATGTCAAAGGGGGAGTATACATTTAGAAGAGCAGCAAGAGTAAAGAGGAACTTTTGATGAGGATATTGAGAAGATTGTAAAAAGAAGGAAGACGCTTTGAGTTGATGATATCATATGTTGCCATCAATGTCAAAGGGGAAAATTTTTGGAGATTTTCTTCTATGAAAATAATTGATTGTATGTTTGTCATTAATGACAACATTTAATACACAGCAGTGTTCTATATGCAATTATCAGTACAGATGTTCTAGAGTTATGTGTGTTTACTTCCAAGATGTATACATGTTCTAGATGCTATGTGCATTCATGCCGAGTCAAATATGAAGTTTCAATTGAGCTATGTTAATCAGTTATGACAGTTGCAGTGACTGAAGATTATCTGTGAAGAGCCGATGTAATTACATTATTTCTTGAGTTGTGCCTATCTTTTGGATATGTGTTTTTGTATTCATGTTTAGTTATGAGTTAAAGATAATTATCTAAAGGTGCCAAACGTGTTCTATCTGAATCATAAAGTTGGAGTTAATTTGGTGGAGCCAACTTTGTGAGGCGTCGCATCTATTCACTTTTGGTTGCGTGATTCTAATCAAGTTTTGTGCTTGATGTGGCTGAATAAAGAAGTATTGAAGGGACTCCTAAAGCTGACAAAGATCACATCTTTTGGGAAGATACTTATATTATTTCATTTGGTGAACGCTAAGTGTGAATGATCAGAAAAGTGACAGAAAAAGTACAGAAGAGAATGTCCATTGTTGTGGGACAGTAGAGACATTTCATTCATCAAGAAAAGATCTATGTGAAGAAGAAGTGGAAGTATAAAACACACTAAAACTGATGAAGACAATAGATCTACTCAAACAGTTCATTTATCAAATATAGTGCATATCTATTTTACTGAAGGTTGCAGCCTTCATCATTTTAGCAGTGAGATTTTGGACAGTGAATCCTCACCCCTAATAGGGTTATTTGTAAAAGACTCCTAATAGGGTCAGACACATAACCAGGTCACTGTACTTATTGCATTGTAAAGAACAAATCCTAACATGGTTACAAGATCTCCTAAGAGGGATAATTATACTCAAGTACAATTCTTTGTGGGTGCTAATTCCCATCGGGGTTTTTACCTATTTGGTTTCCCCATAACCAAAATTGGTGTGTTCTCTATTGTGTTATCTGTATGTGCATTTTCTTTATGTTATTTATATCTAATTGAAAAAAAGAATTAAAATAGTTGATAACTAATTCACCCCCACCTCTCAGTTATCCTTTGGGACTATTCCAACAATCCATTCACTCTTTTTTATAGTACTTGATTGCATCCAATTTTGATGTTGCAGAGAGAGGACCTCCTTGTCCCACTGAGGGAATTACTGAGCATGGGACCTCCTTGTCCCACTAATGGCATTATTGAGCATGGGTGCATGGTAAAATTTTATATGTTCATTAATATTAATTTTACTTTTTAAGTGAATTATGAAAGTCATTTGAATTTAACACACATAGTCTTCTGATGTGATCTTTTTAAAATGTATAGGAGGACGAGGGCACTCAGGAGAACATAGGACACAATGGTGCATCCCACTCACCTTCTCACTGAGTGAAGAGGACTGTAGATCAGCTCAATGAGTAGATTTAGATTATATGTGTTATATACATTATTTCACTCCTTTTTGTCACATGTTAGACCTTGTTATGTTATTATATTATGGGAATTTTATGATGGAACACACATTATACATGTTATTGGGACTTATTATCATGTTATTTGGACTTGTGTTATCATTAATTTTTATCATAATGTTTGGACTTGTTATCATATTATTTGAAATTGTTGTTATGTTAGGACTTTTTGTCACATGTTAGACCTTGTTATGTTATTATATGATGGGAATTTTATGATGGAACACACGTTATACATATTATTGGGACTTATTATCATGTTATTTGGACTCGCATTATCATGACTTTTTATCATATTATTTGGACTTGTTAGATTAAGACTTTGGTGTGTGATTATATATATCACGACTTGATATCATGGGCATTATGATACATATTATTCTAGGACTTGCTATGTTATTTATCTTATTCATGGACTTTTAAATCCTATTTCATGGTTTTTTAAATAATGGTTTGAATCTAGATATATGAGTTTATCTAAATATCAATTATAAATTAATATAAATTATAATTTTATCATTAATAGTAGCTATTTATTCATGTAATTGACAAAAGAAATTAATTTTAAAACTATCATTAATCAAATAACTTATTATATAATTGACATGAAACAATATAGATATAACTAATATTAACTTCAAGATTAATTATAAAAAAATCACATATCTAACTATGACATATTAATTTGAACTATGAAATATGGATGTACAAATAACTATATTATTAGCCATTAGTGAACATAGGACTCTACAACTATGCATTGAATTTATATTTAAAACAAAAATGGATGAATAAAAGTGAACTCGTGTGGTTTATAAAACCAAAAGTGGATGAATACAAGTGTTCATTGAACTGCATAAATAATTCATGTCTATGTTCAAATAGATGTCCTGCATCATAAAAATAAATGTTGAAATGTGTTAGTCCAAGTCTGGTACTTGTTCTTTTTTTAGTAATTTCTTGAGTCGCCATTATGTTTTCTAGCAATCTTAAGTGCCTTAAGATTTGTGAGTCCATTCATTCACTATATATTTTGACCCTGTGGTCCTGCCATGCTTGAAAAGGTGTAAAGTTCATTTGCTAATGATTTTCTTGAACAGGTTTGAACATCTTTGAACACCTTTGAACAACCTTGAACAGGTTTGAACTTAGTTCAAACCAGTTCAAGGTAGTTCAAAGTAGTTCTTGTTTCTAAAGGAATTTTCTGGTGCATGAAGTTGGCGCAAGTGTTCTGTGTTGACAAGTGGCAAGAATATCAAAGCCATACAAAAAGGAAAATGACTTGCACGTATCAGTATGAGATCTATCATTTAAAGATTGATTCAACTGGTCAAAAGGCTTGAACAGTATTGAACACATGTGAACCATCTTGAACTTTGTTCAAGGGTGTTCAAGGGCATTCAAAGGTGACATGAGACGGCAAGGAAAAGGTAACTTTTAGACAACTCAGTAGTGGGTCCTATGGAAATAAGGGCATTTAATGCAAGGAAATGGTGGCGTCATTTAAATACACATGAGGTGTCAAATCAATCATTAATTTGTACAGCATCAAAATTTGTGTAAGAAACATTAATGAAATAGCATGCATAAACCATCACATCACACTTTTTGATTTTATTGCCATAAAGATTTGTAGTTAATGAATAAATCATTCGCAATCTCTATTCAAGCCCTTCTCTCTGTTCATATTTTGAAATATTGTCACTATCAAGAGCTGAGTAGATGGAAGGTAATGACTTCGAAGCTTTAGTTTTTATAGGTTTCTACAGAACAAGGTGAGTCAAGCTACCCTCACTACAGTATTTTAAAATTAAAATTGCAAAATATTCAGAGAATTCTCTAGTTGTTTAAAGATTGGTACAGAAATGACGTATGTTTTCCATTTGTTCGGGAGTGTTTCAAGTTTGGTCTATAAAGGCCCATTTATGACAGATACAAACCTAGAGGGTTATGATTTAGAAGGATTATCAGAAAGGCTTTCTAATTCCTTAGAAAAAATGCCAGCCTTGGAAATTCTACATAGCGGACTCTACATTGCCGCTACTTTTCCTCCCGCCGTAATTTTCCCTGAGTTGATTCATGAATGTATTCATAATTATGACCAGAGAACTGAGTCTATTCTAAAGAAAGATTGCAGCGTCTTATTGTCTATAAACAGGGAAATTGTATCCCTAGCCTTCCATATTCTAGAGTAGACCTTTTGTGCCTTTTCCCCTCCATAATCCCTTGTTAAATTCAAAGAAAATGCAGATGGAAACCGTACTTCCATGGCCAAAATTTGGTTATTAAACCTTCAAAGGGGTGGTTTGAGCCTACTTAAAAAGTTCAATAGAATCCATGTACACTCCTATATCGATGACATTATGGTGATGTTGCAAAGAGTGAGTGGTTCCCTAGAGTCATATTTCTTTTCTGATTGGTTATTTTGTTATGTCCAAATTGTTCTAGAGGGAAAACAAATCCTAGACTGGGCTGAGTTGATTGCCAACTACATGAGAGAACAGCTAAATAATTCAAAACTTACTGGGAGTAGCTTTTATATGTCATCTTATCTTCTTTATTTCCTAGCTTGTAGTAGAAAATGGAATGGGATGCCCCACTAGCCCTGGTCAGAGGGCATGTGTGTGTATGAATATTTCCCAATCTTGCACAGAAACAATATAATTCAAAATTATAGAAGAGTACATGATACCTTTTTGGGTAAGCTTTGTTTCGAATTGACTAGGGATTCTGCTAAGAGGATGAGCTCTGAAGCTCAAGGTTTTGTAACTAAATATGGAATTTTCTACACTCAGTTTCCTAAATTCACCTATATTAGGGTTGGAAGTTTTGAAGACTCCCTCATGAGGTTACCTAGGTACGCCTTTGATTGTTTTATTCTTGCAGAAGTCTGCAGAAAACTAGCCATTGTGCTCAAGAGATTCCTCCCAGAGGAAGAATGGGAAAAAGTATTTCCAATATAGCTAGGCAAATTTTCATGCCCTTCAATGGAAGGTGCAATTAGCATTGGGAGTGATTTGAGGCATTTTGATTTCATATTTTATACTAAAAGAGCAAGGTTTGATAATAAGAATTTTTCCAGTGGAATTTTGGGTCTCAAGTCTTACATGTTTCTCGTTCCCCATTTGGAAGACTTTTGGGAGGACTTCTCTGATGAATCTCAAGTCATGGAAAGGGAACATAGAAGATTGTGCATATCCTAGATTTTGTCTATGAGGTTAAATCTCAAAGTGGAAGGAGTTACTGATGATGGCTCAAATCAGATTGAACCAAGTTTTAAGAAATCCATAAAAAGTGAAGAATATGATGTAGAATGGACAACAGAAGGGGAGGGTGATATTAAACAAAGAACACAACATGTACTTCAATTGACTGAGAAGTGGTTGTAGAAAAGAAGAAAGCAATCTATTCCTAAGTCAATTGAAGTTAAAACTTCCTCTTTATCTTCTCATTCCCCTGTTTTTAATCTTTATGAACCAATTTCTAATGTAGGTCCATCGGGAAAGCAGCGAAGTAAAAGTTCCAAAAAGAATCCTATTACAGAATCCTTGCCTGTAGTTTCACCTTAGTGGATCACCGGATCAAGAACTTGGTCCCAAAATAAAGATAATATGGCATAGGAGAATGTACAAACCATCAACCTGGATGATGATAAATTTGGTGACATTAGTTACCAAATTGGAGAAGACGAACAAGTGGGAAAAGATATTTTTGATCTAGACGACGTGACACTGGATATGATGGATACTCTTGAAAAGACAATTGAGAAATCAGCTGAAATAAGCATGATGCCTAATTGGCTGACCACATTTGTTAACAAGAAACAAAGTCTGGTTCCCATTTCTATCCCGGTGCAAGATATTGTGAGGAAATATGTTCAGAGGACTCCTAAAACTAAGAAGGTCAAGAGAATGACATGAATGTTTGCTGATACAAAAATAGGGAAATGGACTGCTGAGGTGGCCACATACAGGCCAAAAGAAGAAAAGCAAGAAGTTGCAGCAGAGGATTTTGAAGTAACTAAGATTGAGCTAGGAACTATGGACATGGTAGGTAAGAATCATTTGTTTAAAGAAACTACCCAGTAAATGTTGATGATGTATTGGCAAGACAGTAAGGACAAAAAAGAAATGAAGTAGACCATAGTGTTATTGTCTTAGTTTATCAATGCCTTTTACAATTTCTACGCCACACCTTTAGCCCAATCCCCCCAAATATTTAATCCAAATTCAGTAGAAAGTAAAAACCAACTGAATCAGGTTCAAGGTGGCCGGGTTTTAGTTTCCTCTGTTGACGAATGGATGGCTCAGATAGTAAATAGTGGTCACAAATACATCAGGGACTTGCATGTGGTCCTCCATGATACTGAGGCTATAATAGAAGAGTTACAAAATCAGTGAAAAGTCTAGGATGGGGAAGAAGAAAATTGGGTTTCTTCTATGAGGAAATTCCTAGAAATAGAAAGATACAGCTTCAGCAAGATTTGCATGGAAAAATCACTAAAGTCTACTAAGGAGTCAGTCTTCTTCATTCTCAAAAAGAATATAAGGTGGAGGATTTCTACTATTAGAAATACCATCACTGAGACAAAGGAGTATGAGGCTGAAGAAAAAAAAATTCAAAAAGCCACTCTGAATGAATTGAAAGTTATCAATTTCACCTACTCCTACCCAGCAACTTATGAAGAAATAGAACTAAAAGGAGCTCTGGAAGCCTTCGATTCAGCCATGAAAATAATCAAAGAGAAAGTGACTCCTAAGGAAATAGACCTCACACAGATAGCGAGGATCAAATCGATGTTGTATTTGTGCATTGACCAACTACCTGGGTTGATGGAAAAGATAAAGAAACTTAAATGGAGTAAAGAGGCCTTTATGGCCCAAATCGTGAACACAAAAGTCTGACATCTGTAGGTCACAAAAGAGATGATTCAAGCATACAAGGAATGGAAGCCCACCCATTTGGTTTCCAAAGAAGATGGAAATTTAGTGGGGAGTGAAGAGAACACCATGGAAAAGGAGCCTGATTTAGAGATTTAGTTTCTTTTTAATCTGCATGCAAAACTCTTAAGGACAACTGTCCTTTTTATTCTGGTTTTATTTTATAACTGCTCACCTAAGAGGTTGTGTTTTTGAGGAGACCTCTCGGTGTTTTAAAACAATAAGTATTAATACTAAAAACTAAAAAAGGGTTCGGAAGAACTGATTATAACAAAATTACTTTTATTTTGGTGTGGTAGTTTTAGAAATTGGGTAACAGATATTGATTGAATCTGATACTACTATAAAACCAAACTTTTAATGATTGCCTGTGTTGCAAATTTTGAAATAAATTACAAATTCATTTTCAGATCTATGTTATTTGAAAAGAATAAGAAAGTGTCCTATGTTGATATTTTGGTTTATTCAGTAGTGTATTTCTATGGATTTGTAATAGCCTGAGTCTACCCATATTTTGTTACATTTTAGTTGTTGATTATTTAATTTCATATAATCATTATTATAAGGAAAAATGTGTTTTTTCTTTCCATCTTTGTATTTATTTATCCTTTATAAGGTAATGTTGTCATGCTTCTCATCTAAGAATGAGATAGTAGCCTTTTAAAATTTGTGGTTAAAAGTTACATTGTGAGATTCATGTTGTCTAAATATTGAAAATCATTTCTAGGGAGCTGTACCAAGGACCAAATTTAGAGGGAAGTGAGTAAAGAACACTTACCCAACTGTTAGTTATTATTTGTCTTTCGAAAGGGATATAGATTTATTTTTTTGAAGATATATTAAAGGTCAAATCTGTTCGCTAACAGATTTTTGGCGACTCTACTGGGGAGCGCTAAACAGTGTAAACCTATTTTAAATTCTTCCTTCGATGAATAATCATGGTGCTACTAGCTGTTGTAATACCTAATCAGGAGGAATTGCCTCCTGTTATTCAACCAGACTTAAACTTTCAAGACACACAATATGATATAATTTCTAATTTGAATACTCTTGCTTGGAATTTAAAAACTAGCTATCATCAATATCAGCAAGTTCTCCTAGTTTTAGAAGAAGAAGAAGAAGAAGATATAGGAGAGTGGCTGCAAGGTCTCCTCATAGCTCAAGAAGCACAAATTGTTGATAGAGATATCCAAAGGAAATAAAAAACATAATACTAGATTCTCGGTCGTACACAAGGTCCCAAAGGAGGGAGGGAATTTTTGATATTTTTGATGAAAAATTACAAAACCTCCAGTTTCCAACTACCTACGTTCCAAAGCCGAAATCCAAGAGTAGACCTCCTTCCCTGCCTAAGGCTCCATCAAATACATCCCCATCCACAAGTGTCTGGTAATGTTTGACCCTATCTAGCATCCAAGCGCCTCCACTTGTAACAATATTTCTAGTCATAGTTATGGCTCAACCATGGGGTGCAACAGTTGGCCCTCTAGCACTGGGTGCTCATCATGCCCTCCCTAAGGGTATTAAAGAGATCTTACCCAAGTTTTTTGGAGATGGTAAGGTTTCAGTAGATAAACATTTCAATGTAGAAACCGCTATATTGGATTTACAACATGAAGATGTAGCCATTAGGATCTTCATGCAATCATTAACAGAAGAAGTGGTAGAATGGTTTGGTCACTTACCTGCTAGGTCCATCACAAATTGGAAAACCATGAAAACTACGTTTAAAAATGATTTTAAATGTGTTGAGGATGAGCATTCTCTACTGGCACAATTAATTCAAATGAAGAAAGAGATTGATGAGCCTATGAGGGATTATGTGGCTCGGTACAATAAGGTTATTCATAGAATCCCTACTGCCAAAAGGCCGACTCCAGAAAATTAACAATGTTTTTTTGTGAACTCCATGCCTACAGACATAGGTTTTCACCTAAGGAGAAGTAGACCTACTGACTTAGACACTACTCAAATCCAAGCCACCAAACTGGAGGATGATCTCATCACGGTAGGAAAATGGAGAAAAGATGTACAATTACCCCACTCTCAAGCCTCTTCTTTGTCTTCCACAGACCTGGTTGTTCAAAGACTCAGGAATGATGTGATTGCCTTGAAAAGGAAGTTACCTAAACAAGGATCTTCCTATCCTCCCATGTATCAAGACAATAGTCATAATAAACCTAACCAATGGCATGGAAAAACTCCTCTTCTACCTTCAAATCAGCCAAGGTTATCCCTTGAAGCCACGCCAAAGGAAGTAGTCATGTGCTCTTTCCACCTACCGACAGATCATGATGGCAGTTCTTCCCTAGATATGTTGAGGCATTTTCAAATGGAAGAAACAAAAGATACACTAGGGGAATGTACCATAAAGGAGATAGCTCAAGAGAGACCTGGAAACTCTAGCTCATATTATTTTGAATATGAATCTGACTTTGAAAGAGGAGATATTCTAGTCACTCTTCAAGACCCAACATGTGCTATGTTGACTCACAATCAAAAGACCTCTAAGTACAATCTAGCATCATCAAGCACCGTATAGAAGACCAAAGAGCCTGTAAGTAATACTTCTCCCTCCAATCCTAAAACTCATGATTTTAAAGTTGTACAAAAGACATTGGCATGTCTTCTTTTGATATTGTTGAATTCTGTAAGTCATTTGGTATACAAATTTCCCCCGTAGAATACCTAATATTAAACCCCAAAGAACTTGATAAGTTGGTGAAACATGTCAAATGTGATCCTTCATAGTTATCCCAAACTAATTAGTGTACCCTAAAACAAACTGACAATCCTGTTCAAATTCCCATAGTTACCATGCCTATAGTTATGAATCAAGATGACTTAGCCTCTACTTCTGCCTTAGAAGTAAAATGTGAAATTGATGAAGGAAACCTAATCCCTTTTATATTTCTTTTCTCCTTAATGACCTCAAATTGAGTAATTGTATTATAGACACAGGTGCCTCAGATAATATTATGCCATCATCTGTCACCAAAGCCCTAGGTTTGACCATAACCAAGACCTTTGGTAGATGTTATTCCATGGACAGTAAGCAGGTACCTTTAATTGGTTAGGTAAAGGATACTCAAGCTATTTTAGCGGCCTACCCTGATAAGAGACTAAAGTTAACTATCCTAGTAGCTGATATACCTAAAAGCTACGGGATGTTTCTAAGAAGAACTTTCTATAGGGATATGGGAGGAGAAATTAAGATGGACTGGTCAGAAGCAATTATTTCCATAGGGAAGAGGAAGGTTAAACTAGAACCAGAAGAAAAGAATAAATATATCATCTTCCCTTTCAACGATCCTAAGACACAAATTCTTTTTCAAGATTGTGCATTTGGTAACTATATTATATTCTCAGAGGATGTTTCTCCTGCCCTCATAATCTATTATGAGAACAAATAGATTTGGTTTATGGAATTTGATGGAAGTTGTGCTAGTGTTGGGTCTGGAGCTGTTGTGGTTCTAAAAGGTCCGGGTGGTGAATGTCTCCCTTTCTCCTATAAATTAGATTTTAAAAATACTAATAACATTGCTGAAAATGAGGCTATGTTATTAGGTTTACAAGAGGCAAAGGCACATGGGATTAAAGAATTGGCAATAAGAGGTGATGCAGAGTTGATAGTCAAGTAGGTAAAAGGCCAGTTTTCAGTTAAGAATGAATGTCAGAGACATTATAGGAGTTTGGTCTAGAATGAAATTGAAGCCTTTGAAGATTTTTCTATAGAAGTTGTTCCCAGAAGTTTGAACTCATGAGCTGATTCCCTTGCACTATTAGCATCCCTACTCCTCCCACATTCTGATTTCAAGATAGATACTTATAGGGTTGAGATGATATATAGGCCTGCTGTTCTTGACAATGTTGAGCATCTGCAAGTTTTTGAGGATGATGCCCGAATAAAAGATTTTATGGCATGCGTAGAATCCTTCTCTTCTATTTATTTTGAAGGGATGGATGAAGAACATGAAGAGGCTAGTTCCAAATATTTTCCAGTAGAAGGGGTTGTTCAGCTAAAAAGTAATAAAATTCCTAAAGGATTGGTCTCTGTGGAAAGTTTGTTTTCAAGAAAAGATGATAGTTACATCTCAAGAAAAGATCAACATTCAGAAGTGTTGAAAGAATATGATAAGATAAATATAGGCACTTCAACAGAAGCCTGATGGATATTCACAAGGAAAATTCTATCTGATCAGGAAAAGAAAAACTTGCAAGTCTTGCTGACCTCCTATATGGACATTTTTGCCTGGAATTACGATGACTTAAAGGATTGCTGCAAGGGAAAATTCAGCCATCATATTCCCCTGGAACTAGAGGCTAAGCCTTTTCAGAAAAAGCTCCAGAGTTACAATCCCAAGGTATCAAAAGCTATTCTGAAAGAGGTGGAAAAGATGATGAAGGCAAGGATTATTTACCCCATTCATCATTCAATATGGATTGCTAATATCGTCCCAGTGAGAAAGAAAAGTGGAGAGATAAGGATCTGTGTTAATTTCCGTAACCTGAATAAAACCAATCTAAAAGACAATTATGCCTTGCCTAAAATGGAACATGTCCTACAAACCATGGCAGGATCTGAAATGATGTCTCTCCTCGACAGATTTTTAGGTTATAATCAAGTGAGTGTGTCCAATGAAGACAAGCACAAAACCGCCTTTACTACACCATGGGGGACATTTCCCTACAACTGAATGCCCTTCTGATTAATTTATGCAGGGGCTACCTTCCAAAGGGCCATGGATTCTTCTTTTGCAGACATGAGAAACTAGATAATAGTAATTTACCTTGACGACTTGACTATTTACTCTAAGAGAAGGAAACATCATTTCAGAGATCTAGTGCTTCAGAGGTGCAGAGAGCATGGTATATCACTTAATCCTAAGAAGTCCATCTTTTATGTGACAGATGGAAAATTATTGGGTCATATCATTTCCAAAGAAGGAATCAAAATTGATCCTGAAAGGGTAAAGGAAATTTAGTAGATCAGCCTACCATCGACTAAAATAGGAGTTAAGTCTTTCTTTGGCCAGATCAACTTCTTGAGAGCTTTTATTCAAGAGTTTTCTGAATTAACTAGGCATATCTTGGGAATGATGAGTGAAAAGAAACCTTTTAAATGGATAGAAGAAGGTAAGAAGGCCTTTAATTTTATCAAGACTATCATAGAAAATGCTCCTGCTCTAGTCTATCCTAACTATAAGAAAGATTTTTTCATTTACTGCTATGCTTTTGATCACTCCTTATCAGGAATTTTAATTTAGAAGGATGTTGCTAGAAATGAAGCACCTATTGCTTTCATGAGTACACCTTTAAAAAAGAATGAACTAAAGTATTCTTCCATAGAGAAACAAGCTTTTATTGTAGTGAAATCAGTTAAATATTTTAGATTCTATATCCTTCATTCTCACACCACACTATATGTACCTAACTCGGCAGTGAAAGCTCTTCTCACTCAACAAGAAATATCCATGAACAGAAGAGCAACATGGGTGAAAAAAATTTAGGAATACGACTTGACAATATAACACACCAACCTAGTTAGGGGAAGAGGTCTCTACAAATTTATAGTTGAGAATTTGAATCAACCGGAAGGATTGGAAAGAGAAACATGTAAAGTATTGTTGGTTAGTTTCCCAGACCCTTGGTTTTGTGACATAGCATATTTCTTATCTTATGGAGAATGCCCTGTAAGATTAACACCCAAGGAGAGGCATAATTTAAGACTTCAAGTGGCAAAATATGTGATATGGCAAGATACCTTATATAAAAGGGGTCTTGACGGAACTTTCCTCAGGTGTGTGGATAAAAATCAGCAATTGTAGTTGCTAAAAACCTTTCATGAAGAAGCCTGTGGAGGCCATTTATCTTCAACTGTGACAACTTTTAAGATTCTGCAAAAATATTTTTATTGGCCAGGGATGTTCAAAGATGCATATGCATTCATCATAAATTTTAAAAAATGTTAGTTGTTTTCTAGAAGACCTCAATTAGCTATATTGCCTCTAAAACCAGTAGTGGTGTGTGAGCCTTTTAAACAATGGGGAATAGATGTTATTGGCCCTATTAATCCTCAGTCAAGTATAGGCCATGTTTACATCCTAACATCAATCGACTATTTCACTAAGTGGGTTGAGGTCATCCCAACCAAGAAGGCAAATTCTCAAGTGGTGTGTGATTTCTTGGAAGATAAAATTCTTGTATGCTTTGGAGTACCCCAAAATATTGTAGCTTATAATGCTACCTATTTCTCTTCATAGGAGTTGTCTCTGCTCTATTATGATCATAGCATCTCCCTGTACCATTCATCAGATTGTTTTTCCTCAGGGCAATGGTCAGGCAGAGTAAAGTAATAAAAATCTAATTATGATTATGAGGAAATTGGTAGATGATGGTGGTAAGAACCGGCACAAGAAACTCTATGAGGCTCTTTGGGCTGATAGAATTACCCCTAAGAGAGCAATTGGCATGGCCCCTTTTGAGTTGGTCTATGGGGTGGGCACTCAAGTATCAATCCATTTAGAACTATCGGCAGTGAAGCTACAAATGGTTATTGAAGACCAGAGATTCAAAGATTCCTTGGAAAAAATAATCATGTATTTACATAAATTAGAAGATGAAAGGGAGTCTTTGGTTGACCAAATTACTGAACACCAAGCTAGAGTGAAGAATATTTTTGATAGAAAGGCTAGGCCCCAAAATTTTATGGCAAGGGATGAAGTCTTGCTCTAGGATAAGAGAAAGGAACCCAAGGGAGAGCATGGAAAGTTTGAATCTCTGTGGAAAGGACCCTTCATTGTGGCAGAAAAGTTAGGATCTAATGCTTTTAAATTATCTTACTCGGATGGAACACTCTTACCATTTTTCTAGAATGGTCAAGACTTGAAACTTTTCAAGCATTGAGTCCTCTATCATGTGAATGGCTATACATATTAGGTTTAGCTTGTTTTCATATTGTTTGTCTTTCCCTTCCAATTTTTCTGAAGTTCTTTTGGATCTTTCTATAGTTTGCGAAACTAGAGTTTTGAGTTCTTTGCATTTTAACAAAAGCAGTCCCCAGTCAGAGCCAGTTTTAGTCCAATTCTGGTACTTGTTCTTTTTTAGTAATTTCTTGAGTCACCATTATGTTTTCTAGCAATATTAAGTGACTTAAGATTTATTAGTCCATTCATTCACTAAATATTTTGACCCTATGGTCTTGTCATGCTTGAAAAGGTGTAAAGTTTGTTTGCTAACAATTTTCTTGAACAGGTTTGAACATATTTGAACACCTTTGAACAGCCTTGAACAAGTTTGAACTTAGTGCAAACCAGTTCAAGGTTGTTCAAAGTAGTTCTTGTTTCTAAAGGAATTTTGCTGGTGCATGAAGTTGGCGCAAGTGTTCTATGTTGACAAGTGGCAAGAATATCAAATCCGAATGAAAAGGAAAAGGACCTGCACATATCAGTACAAGATCTATCATTTAAAGATTGATTTAGGTGGTCAAAAGGCTTGGACAGTATTGAACACATGTGAACCATCTTGAACTTTGTTCAAGGGTGTTCAAGGGCATTCAAAGGTGATTTGAGATGGCAAGGAAAAGGAAAATTTTAGACATCTCAGCAGTGGGTCCTACAGAAATAAGGGCATTTAATGCAAGGAAGTGGTGGCATCATTTAAATACACATGAGGTGTCAAATTAATCATTAATTCGTACAACATCAAAATTTGCACAAGAAACATTAATGAAATTGCATGCATAAACTGTCACATCACACTTTTTGCTTTTATTTCCATAAATATTTGTAGTTAATGATTAAATCATTCACAATATCTATTTAGGCCCTTCTCTCTATTTATATTTTGAAATATTTTTGCTATCAAGAGCTGAGTAGATGGAAGGCAAGGACTTCAGAGCTCCATTTTTTAGAGGTTTCTATAGAACAAAGTGAGTCAAGCTTCCCTCACTGCAGTATTTTAAAATTAAAAATTAAAAATATTCAGAGAATTCTCTGGTTTTTTATATATTGGTACATAAATGAAGTCTTCTTTCCATTTATTCAGGAGTGTTTCAATTTTGGTCTGTGAAGGCCCAGTTATGAAAGATACAAACCTAGAGGGTCGTGATTTAGAAGGATTATCATAAATGCTTTCTAATTCCTTAGAAAAAATGCCAACCTTGGAAATTCTACATAGCGGACTTTGCATTGCTACTACTTTTCCTCCCACCGTAATTTGCCCTGAGTTGATTCATGAATGTATTCATAATTATGACCAGAGAAATGAGTATATTCTAAAGAAATATTGCAGTGTCTTATTGTCTATTAACAGTGAAATTGTATCCCTATCCTTCCATATTCCAGAGCAGACCTTTTTTGCCTTTTCCCCTACACAATCCCTTGTTAAATTCAAAGAAAATGCAGATGAAAACCGTACTTCCATGTCCAAAAATTGGTTATTAAACCTTCAAAGGGGTAGTTTGCGCCTACCCAAAAAGTTTAACAAAATCCATGTACACTCCTATATCAGTGACATTATGGTGATGCTGCAAAGATTGAGAGGTTCCCTAGAGGCCTATTTCTTTTCTGATTGGTTATTTTGTTATGTCCAAATTGTTCTGGAGGGAAAAAAAATCCTAGACTGGGATGAGTTGATTGTCAGCTCCATGAGAGAACAACTGAATAATTCAAAACTTACTGGGAGTAGATTTTATATGTCATCTTATCTTATTTATTGCCTAGCTTGTAGCAGAAAATGGAATGGGATTCCCCATGATCCCTGATCAAAGGGTATGTGTGTGTATGGATATTTCCCAATCTTGCACAGAAACAATATAATTCCAAATTATAGAAGAGTACATGATACCTACTTGGGTAAGATTTTTTTCAAATTGACTGGGGATTTTGCTAAGAGGATGAGCTCTAAAGCTTAGGGTTTTGTGACTAAATATGGAAGTTTCTACACTCAGTTTCCTAAATTCACCTATATTAGGGTTAGCGGTTTTGAAAATCCCCCATGAGGTTGCCTAGGTATGCCTTTCATTGTTTTATTCTTGTAGAAGTCTACAGGCAACTAGCCACTGTGCTCAATAGATTCCTCCCAGAGGAAGAATGGGAAAAAGTATTTCCAATACAACTAGGCAAATTTTCATGCCCTTCAATAGAAGATGCAATCAGCATTAGGATTGATTTGAGGCATTTTGATTTCAAATTTTATGCTGAAAGTGTAGGGTTTGATAATAAGAATTTTTCCAGTGGAAGCTTGGATCTCAGGTCTCACATGTTTCCCATTACCCATCTAGAATACTTGTGGGAGGACTGCTCTGATGAATCTAAAGTCAAGGAAAGGGAACATAGAATACTATGCATATCTCATATTTTGTCTATGAGTTTACAATTCAAAGTGGAAGGAGTTATTGATGATGGCTCAAATCTTATTGAACCAATTTTTAATAAATCCAGGGAAAGAAAACAATATGATGTAGACTGGATAACAGAAGAGGAGAATGATATTAAACAAAGAACACACCATGTACTCCAATTGACTGAGAAGTGGTTGCATAAAAGAAGAAAGCAATCTAGTCCTAAGTCAATCCTCTTTATCTTCCCCTTCTCCTGTTTCTAATCTTTATGAACCAATTGATACTACAAGTCCCTTGGGAAAGAAGCAAAGTAAAAGTTCCAAAGAGAAGCCTATTATAGAATCTCTACCTATAGTTTCACCTCAGCAGATCACCAGATCCCAAAATAAAGAGAAGATGGCACAGGAGAATGTAGAAACCATCAACCTAGATGATGATAAATTTGGTGACATTGGTTACCGAATTGGAGAAGATGAACATGTGGGAAAAGATCTTTTTGATATGGATGACGTGACACTAGATATGATGGATACTCTTGCAAATACAACTGATAAATTGGTTGTAGCAAGTATGATGCCTAATTGGCTAACCACATTTGTTAAAAATAAATGAATTTTGGTTCCCATTTCTATCCCAGTGCAAGACATTGTGAGAAAATATGTTCAAAGGACCCCTAAAACTAAAAAGGTCAAGAGGACGACATGAATGTTTGTTGACACAAAAATAGGGAAATTGACTGCTGAGCTAGCCACATACAAGCCAAAAGAAGAAAAGAAAGAAGTTGCAGTAGAGGATTTTGAAGTAACTAAGATTGAGCTAGGAACTATGGACAATTTTGGTAAGAATCATTTGTTTAAAGAAACTTCCCAGCAAATGTTGCCGATGCCTTGGCAAGATAGTAAGGAGAAAAAAGAAATGAAGCAGCCCATAGTGTCATTGTCTCAGTTAATCATTGCCTTTTGCAGTTTTGACGCCACACCTTTCACCCAATCCCCCCAAATCTTTAATCCAAATTTAGTAGAAAGTAAAAACCTACTGAATCAGGTTCAGTGTGGTCAGGTTTTAGTTTCCTCTATTGACGAATGGATGGCTTTGATAGTAAATAGTGGTCACCAATACATCAGGGAATCACATGTGGTCCTCCATGATACTAAGGCTATAATAGGAGAGTTTCAGATGCAGTGACAAGTTTGGGATGGGGAAGAAGAAAAATGGGTTTCTGCTATGAGGAAGTTCCTAGAAATAGACAGATACAGCTTCAGCAAGTTTTGCGTGGAAAAATCACTAAAGTCCACTAAGGAGTTAGTCTTCTTCATTCTCAAAAATAATATAAGCTAGAGGAATTTTACTATTAGAAATACCATCACTGAGACAAAGGAGTATGAGGCTGAAGCAAAATAGATTCAGAAACCCACTCTGAAAAAAATTGAAAGTTATCAATTTCACCTACTCCTACCTAGTAACTTATGAAGAAATGGATCTAAAAGGATCTCTAGAAGCCTTTGATTCGGCCATGAAAATAATCAAAGAGAAAGTGACTCCTAAGGCTATAGAGCTCATGCAGATGGCGAGGATCAAATCAATGTTGTACCTGTGCATTGACAAACTACTTGGGCTAATGGAAAAGATAAAGAAACTGAAATGGAGTAAAGAGGCCTCTATGGCCTGAATCGTGAACTCAAAAGCCCCACATCTGTAGGTCGCAAAAGAGCTTATTCAAGCATACAAGGAGTGGAAGCCCACCCAGTCAGCTGTCAAAGAAGATGGAAATTCAGTGGGGAGTGAGGAATACACCAAGGAAAAGGAGCCCAATTTAGACATTTAGTTTCTCTTTAATCTGGATGCAAAACTCTTAAGGACAACTATCCTTTTTATTCTAGTTTCATTTTATAACTGCTCACCCGAGAGGTTGTGTTTTAGGGAGACCTCTTGGTGTTTTAAAAATATAAGTATTGATACTGAAAACTGAAAAAGGGTTCAAAAAAACTGATCATAACAAAATTACTTAGATTTTGGTGTGGTAGTTTTAGAAATTGGGTAACAGATATTGATTGAATCTAATACTACTATGAAAAAGTAGACTTTTCATGATTGCCTGTGTTGCAAATTTTGAAATATATTACAACTACATTTTTAGATCTATGCTATTTGAAAAGAATAAGCAAGTGTCCTATGTTGATATTTTGGTTTATTCAGTAGTGTATTTCTGTGGATTCGTAATAGTCTGATTCTACCCATATTCTGTTATGTTTTAGTTGTTGATTATTTAATTTCATGTAATCATTCTTATAAGGAAAATTGTGTTTTTTCTTTCCATATCTATATTTATTTGTCCTTTCTAAGGTAAATTTGTTATGCTTCTCATCTAAGAATGAGATAGTATCCTTTTAAACTTTCAGGTTAAAAGTTAAATTGTGAGATTCACGTTGTCTAAATATTGAAAATTATTTCTAGGGAGCTATACATAGGATCAAATTTAGAGGGAAGTGAGTAAAGAACACTTACCCAATTGTTAGTTATTATTTTTCTTTCGAAAGGGATATAGAGTTATTTTTTTGAAGATATATTGAAGGACAGATTTGTTCGCTAACAGATTTTTGGTGACTCTACTGGGGAGCGCTAAATAGTGTAGACCTATTTTAAATGCTTCCTTTGATGAATAATCATGGTGCTACCAGCTGTTGTAATACCTAATTAGGAGGAATCACCTCTTTTTATTCAACCAGACTTAAACTTTCAAGACACCCAAGAAGATATAATTTCTGATTTGAATACTCTTTCTTAGAATTTGAAAACTAGCTATCATCAATATCAGCAAGTTCTCCTAGTTTTTGAAGAAGAAGAAGATATAAGAGAGTGGATGCAAGGTCTCCCCATAGCTCAAGAAGCATAAATTGTTGAAAAAGCTATCCAAAGGCAATAAAAAACATAATACTGGATTCTCAGTCATGCACCAGGTCCCAAAGGAGGGAGAGAATTTTTGATATTTTTTATGAAAAATTACAAAACCTCCAGTTTCCAACTACCTATGTTCCAAAGCCGAAAGCCAAGAGTAGACCTCCTTCCCCGTCTAAGGCTCCATCAAATACATCCCCATCCACAAGTGTCTGACAATGTTTGACCCTATCTAGCATCCAAGCACCTTCACTTTTAACAATCTTTCTAGTCATAGCTATGGCTCAACCATGGGGTGCAACAGTTGGCCCTCTAGCACTAGGTTCTCATCATGCCCTCCCTAAGGGTATTAAAGAAAAATTGGCAAACCATGAAAACTATGTTTGAAAACTATTTTAAAGGCGTAGAGGATGAGCATTCTCTACTGGCACAATTAACACAAATGAAGAAAGAGATTCATGAGCCTATGAGGGATTATGTGGCTTGGTACAATAAGGTTATTCATAGAATCCCTACTACCAAAAGGTCAACTCTAGAAAATCAACAATGTTTTTTTGTGAACTCCATGCCTCCAGACATAGGTTTTCACCTGAGGAGAAGTAGACCTGTTGACTTAGACACTCCTCAAAGCCAAGCCACCAAATTGGAGGATGATCTTGTCATGATAGGAAAATGGAGAAAATATGTACAATTACCCCACTCTCAAGCCTCTACTTTGTCTTCCACAAACCCAGTTGTTCAAAGACTCATGAATGATGTGATCACCTTGAAAAGGCAGTTACCTAAACAAGGATCTTCCTACCCTCCCATGTATTAAGACACTAGTCGTAAGAAACCTAACCAATGGCATGAAAAAACTCCTCTGCTACCTTCAAATTAGCCAAGGTTATCCCTTGAAGCCGCGCCAAAGGAAGCATTCATGTTCTCTTTCCACCTCATGAAAAATCATGATGGCAGTTCTTGTCCAGATATATTGAGGCATGTTCAAATGGAAGCAACAAAAGATACACTGGGGGGAATGTACCATAGAGGAGATAGCTCAAGAGAGACCAAGCGACTCTGGCTCATATTATTTTGAATACAAATCTGACTCTAAAAGAGGAGATATTCTGGTCACTCTTCAAGACCCAACATGTGCTATGTTGACTCATAATAAAAATACCTCTAAGTACACTCTAGTGTCATCAAGTGCCTTTCAGAAGACCAAAGAGCCTGTAAGTAATACTTCTCCCTCTAGTCCTAAAACTCATGATTTTAAAGTTGTAAAAAAAGATGCTGGCACATCTTCTTTTGATATTGTTGAATTCTGTAAGTCATCTTCTATACAAATTTCCCCTGTAGAATGCCTAAGATTAAACCCCAAAGAACTTGATAGATTGGTGAAATATATCAAAGATGATCCTTCACAGTTATCTCATACCAATTACTGTATTGTAGACCAAGCTAACAATCTTGTTCAAATTCCCACAGTTACCCCACCTATAGTTATGAATCAAGATGACTTAGCCTCTACTTCTTCCTTAGAAGTGAAATGTGAAATTGATGAAGTAAGGAAACCTCATCCCTTTTATGTTTCTTATCTCCTTAACAACCTCAAATTGAGTAATTCTATTATAGACTCGGGTGCTTCTGATAATATTATGCCATCATCTGTTGCCAAAGCCCTTGGTTTGACCCTGTCCAAGACCTTTGGAAGATGTTATTCCATGGACAATAAGAAATTACCTTTAATTGGTCACGTAAAGGATACTCAAGCTATTTTAGTGGCCTACCCTGATAAGAGACTAAAGTTAACTATCCTAGTAGCTTATATACTTGCAAGCTATTCGAAGCAGAACTTTCTACAGGGATATGTGAGGAGAAATTAAGATAGACTGGTCGAAAGTCGTTATTCTCATAGGGAAGAGGAAGGTTAAAATAGAACCAGAAGCAAAGAATAAATATATCATCTTCCCTTTAAACAATCCTAAGGCACAAATTATTTTTCAAGATTGTGCATTTGGTAACTATATGATTTTCTCAGAGGATGTTTCTCATGCGCCCGTAGTCTGTGATGAGAACAGTCAGATTTGGTTTATGGAATTTGATGGAAGTTGTGCTAGTGCTGGGTCTAGAGCTGGTGTGGTTCTAAAAGATCTGGATGGTGAATGTCTCCCTTTCTCCTATAAATTAGATTTTAAAAATACTAATAACATTGCTGAATATTAGGCTCTATTATTAGGTTTACAAGAGGCAATGGCACATGGGATTAAAGTATTGGTGGTAAGAGGTGATGCAGAGTTGATATTCAAGCAGGTAAAAGGCTAGTTTTTAGTTAATAATGAGCGTCTAAGACATTATAGGATTTTGGTCTGCAATGAAATCAAAGCCTTTGAAGCTTTTTCTATAGAAGTTGTTCCTAGAAGTTTGAACTCATGAGTCAATTCCCTTGCAGTATCAGCATCCCTATTGTTCCCACATCCAGATTTCTAGATGGATACTTATAGGGTTGAGATGATATATAGGCCTGATGTTCTTGCCAATGTTGAGAATTTGCAAGTTTTTGAGGATGATGCCCGAATAAATGATTTTATGGCATGCGTGGAAGCCTTCTCTTCTATTTATTTTGAAGGGATGGATGAAGAACATGAAGAGTCCAGTTCTGAATCTTTGCCAGTAGAAGGGGTTGTTCAGCTGAAAAGTAATAAAATTGCTAAAGGATTGGTCTCCCTGGAAAGTCTATTTTCAAGAAAAGATGATAGTTATATCTCAAGCAAAGATCAACGTTTAGAAGTGTTGAAAGAATATGATAAGATAAATATAGGCACTTCAACAGAAGCCCGATGGATACTCATTGGGAAAATTCTATCTGATCGGGAAAAGAAAAAATTGCAAGTCTTGCTGACCTCCTATATGGACATTTTTGCCTGGAATTATGATGAATTAAATGATTTCCACAAGGGAAAATTCAGCCACCATGTTCCCCTAAAACCAGAGGCTAAGCCTTTTTCAGAAAAATCTCTAGAGTTACAATCCCAAGGTATTAGAAGCTATTCTAAAAGAGGTGGACAAGATGTTGAACAAAAGGATTATTTACCCCATTCATCATTCAACATGGATTTCTAATATCATCTCGGTGAGAAATAAAAGTGGAGAGATAAGGATCTATGTTGATTTTCATAACCTGAATCAAGGTAGTCTAAAAGACAATTAAGCCTTGCCTAAAATGGAACATGTCCTACAAATTGTGGCAGGATCTGAAATGATGTCCCTCCTTGATGGATTTTTAGGTTATAATCAAGTGAGTGTGTCCAATGAAGACGAGCACAAAAGCACCTTTACTACACCATGGGGGATATTTCCTGAAAATTGAATGCCCTTCAGATTAATTAATGTAGGGGGTACCTTCCAAAGGGCCATGGATTCTTCTTTTGCGAAAATGAGAAATAGGATACTAGTAATGTACCTTGAAAACTTGACCGTTTACTCTAAGACAAGGAATCATCATTTCAAAGATCTTCAAGCAGTGCTTCAGAGGTGTAGAGAGCATGGTATATCACTTAATCCCAAGAAGTCCATCTTCTATGTGACAGAAGGAAAATTATTGGGTCATATTGTTTCTAAAGAAGAAATAAAAACCGATCCTAAAAGGGTAAAGGCAATTTAGTAGATCATCCTACCATTGACTAGAACAGGAGTTAAGTCTTTCTTTGGCCAGATCAACTTCTTGAGAACTTTTATTCTAGAGTTTTCTAAATTAACTAGGCATATCTTGAGAATGATGAGTGAAAAGAAACATTTTAAATGGACAAAAGAAAGTAAGAAGGCCTTTAATGTGATTAAGACTACCATAGAAAATTCTCCTACTCTGGTCTATCCTGAGTACAAGAAAGATTTTGTCATTTAATTTTATGCTTCTGATCACTACTTATCAGGAATTTTAACTCAGAAGGATGTTTCTGGAAATGAAGCACCTATTTCTTTCATGAGTACACCTTTAAAAAAGCATGAACTAAAGTGTTCTACCATAGATAAAACAAGCTTTTGTTGTAGTGAAATGAGTTAAGAAGTTTAGATTCTATATCCTTCATTCTCACTCCACAGTATATGTAACTGATTTGGAAGTGAAAGCTCTTCTCACTCAACAAAAAATAGCCATAAACAAAAGAGAAATGTGGGTAATGAAAATTTAGGAATAAGACTTGACAATAAAACCCATCAAACTAGTTAGGGGAAGAGGTCTCTACAAATTTATAGCAGAGAATTTGAATCAACCCGAAGGATTGGAAAGTGAAACATCTCAGGTATTGTTGGTTAGTTTGACAGACCCTTGGTTTTGTGACATAGCATATTTCTTAACTTATGGAGAATTCTATGTAATATTAATACCCAAGGAGAGGCGTAATGTGAGACTTCAAGTGGAAAAATATGTGATATGACAAGGTACCTTATATAAAAGGGGTCTTGATGGAACTTTCCTCGGGTGTGTGGATAAAAGTTAGCAGTTGCAGTTGCTAAAAACCTTCCATGAAGAAGCCTTTGGAGTCCATTTCTCTTATCCCATGGAAAATTTTAAGATTTTTTTAAACTATTTTTATTGGCCAGGGATGTTCAAAGATGCATTCGTCAAACATTGTGAAAATGTCAGTTGTTTTCTAGAAGACCTCAATTAGCTTCATTGCCTCTGAAAATAATAGTGGTGAGTGAGCCTTTTAAATAATGTGGAATATATTTTATTGGCATTATTAATCCTTAGTCAAGCGCATGCCATGTTTACACCCTAACAGCAACTGACTAGTTCACTAAGTGGGTTGAGGTCATCCCAACCAAGAAGGCAAATTCTCAAGTGGTGTGCAATTTCTTGAAAGACAACATTCTTGTACACTTTGGAGTACCACACAAGATTGTAGCTGATAATGCTACCTATTTATCTTCATAGGAGTTGTCTCTCTTCTATTATGATCATAGCATCTCCCTGGCCCATTCATCAAATTATTTTCCTCAAGGAAATGGTCAGGCAGAGTTAAGTATTAAAAATTTGATTATGATTATGAAAAAATTGGTAGATGACGGTGATAAGAACTAGCACAAGAAACTCTATGAGGCTCTTTGAGCTGATAAAATTACCCCTAAGAGAGAAATTGGCATGGCCCCTTTTGATTTGGTCTATGGGGTGGGTGCTCAAGTATCAATCCCTTTAGAATTGTCGGCAGCGAAGCTACAAATGGTTATTCAAGACTAGACATTCAAAGACTCCTTGGAAAAAAGAATCATGTATTTACATAAATTAGAAGAAGAAAGGGAGGTTTTGGTTGACAAAATTATTGAACACTAGGCTAGAGTGAAGAATATTTTTGACAGAAAGGCTAGGCCTCGAAAGTGTATGGCAGGGGATGGAGTCTTTCTCTGGGATAAGAGAAAGGAACCCAAGGGAGCGCATGGAAAGTTCAAATCCCTATGGAAAGGACCCTTCATTGTGGAAGAAGATTTAGGATATAATGCTTTTAAATTATCTTACCCAGATGGAACAGTCATACCATTTTTCTACAATGGTCAAGACCTGAAAATTTTCAAGCTTTGAGTCCTGTGTCATGTGAATGGTTGTACATATTAGTTTTAGTTTATTTTCCTATTGTTTGTCTTTCCCTTCCTTTTTTTGTGAAGTTCTTCCGAATTGTTTCTGTAGTTTGTGAAACCAAAGTTTTGAGTTCTCTACATTTTAACAAAATCAGTCCCCAGTCAGAGCCTGTGTTAGTCCAAGTCTGGTACTTGTTATTTTTTTAGTAATTTCTTGAGTCGCCATTATGTTTTCAATCAATATTAAGTGCCTTAAGATTTTTTATTCTATTCACTCACTAAATATTTTGACCTTGTGGTTTTGTCGTGCTTGAAAAGGTGTAAAGTTCATTTGCTAACAATTTTCTTGGACAGGTTTGAACACCTTTGAACAGCCTTAAACAGGTTTGAACTTAGCTCAAACCAGTTCAAGGTATTTCAAAGTAGTTCTTGTTTATAAAGGAATTTTGCTGGTGCATGAAGTTGGCACAAGTGTTTTGTGTTTCCAAGTGACAAGAATATTAAATTCGTATGAAAAGGAAAAGGACTTGCACGTATCAGCATGAGATCTATCATTTAAATATTGATTCAGGTGGTCGAAAGGCTTGAATAGTAGTGAACACATGTGAACCATCTTGAACTTTGTTCAAGGGTGTTCAAGGGCATTCAAAGGTGACATGAGATGGAAAGGAAAAGGTAATTTTTAGATAGCTCAGTAGTTGGTCCTATAGAAATAATGGAATTTAATGCAAGGAAGTGGTGGCGCTATTTAAATATGCATGAGGTGTCAAATGAATCATTAATTCATACAACATCAAAATTTGTACAAGAAACATTAATGAAATTGCATGCATAAACTATCACATCACACTTTTTGCTTTTATTGCCATAAAGATTTGCAGTTAATGATTAAATCATTCACAATCTCTATTTAAGCCCTTCTCTCTGTTCATATTTTGAAATGTTGTCACTATCAAGAGATGACTAAAGAAGTGAGTAAAGAACACTTACCCAACTGTTAGTTATTATTTGTCTTTTGAAAGGGATATAGAGTTATTTTGTTGAAGATATATTGAAGGACAAATCAGTTCACTAACAAAATGTTAGAAAATATGTATTTAAATGTAAAGTTAATTTAACTTGTCAATTATCATTTATGTTGAAAATTTAAATCTAGGATCCAAAAGTTAAATAAATAAATTGCACTCACCTAGTTTTACAACTTTGATTAGCCAAAAGTTGTAAAATGCACAAGTTGATTGACATCTATGTTGTCTAGTTGTACTTGACACCTAAAAACCAAAGTAATTAGCTCTACATATGAGGCTTGAAAGAAGACATCTACATATAGAGATACATATAAAAATATAAAAATTAACAAAAACTTACATGTATAAATTTGATTCAACCTAATGTACCATCAACATCCTCTCTTTTCTGCAATGCATCTATGATTGCCTCATGCTCTTCCATTGAAATTTTCCATAATATTTTATTATAAATTATTTATTTGTATCTTTCCAATTTGATATTTGTCGCCACTGCCAAATGGGAATAGTGTATAATCATCTAATCTGATTGGTAGTCTTCAAAAGTTGGCAAACCATTCCTTCTTGTTAGGTATTTGCGTAGCCATGTACCAACAACCACAACATACCCAATTAGATATTGAAAACCATCATCATCTACTTCATGACATATCAACTTTTTCTTAGGTTCTACACATCGAGCTAGCCAATACTTAGTTTTTTCTTCATTATCTTTGAGTGCAACAACAACATACGCGTGTTCTGCAAAACAAAATTAAGTGCATTTACAAATAAAACTTCTTAGAATTTTAATTCAAATAAAATAATAAATTATATGACATGTACATTAATAATATAATTTAAATTTTTACAAGAAATTGAATTAAATTACCAGGTTGTATGAGGTCCAAAACAGGATCATAATCTTCTGATGCAAATGCATGATTAGGTCTTCATTTCTTATATCATCTTGATCATGTGTCTCACTATGTTTTAAGGATTTATGTTGCCATTCTTCAACCCATTCCATATTCTTGCATTCTTCTCAATCACCTACAACACAAAATTGACAAAAACATGCAAGCTCCCTAGTCCATATAGTCCAAGTGTTATAATTAGAACTCCTAAATGAATTTCATTTAGCTGACCCTCTGATTGTATCATAGCCATATCTTGAAAGGATATTATTCCCTTCAACTAGCCATAAGAAACATCTGATTGTAGAGTTCTGACTTGATCCTGTAGACAAACTTGTTTTACACCATTCAACAATTGCACGTCCATCTTTAAATTTTGTTTTTTTCTCAAATTTGTGTTGCTCTCTACAAAGAGCTTTCTTAACACATGCACTGGCACCATCGTGTTCTCCTTTACCATTTCCAGCCTTTAAAAACTCCAACTATGTTGGATATTAAGTTGTTTATGTGTTCTACTCAACCAATAAAATATTCTAGCATTCTTGAATTTCCCTGTGTAATTATCTTACCATATTAGATGTTGTGTTATATGAATTTCTCTCTCCCATAAATTCTCATAAAAGGTCTTAAAGAAATACTAGAAAAACTCTGATGAGTGTAATTTATTATGACTCATATAGAAATGATACTTTCTCAAAAAAAATCAATCCTCTTTTGTACTATCAGGTGCATGGCTATAGACAATATGAACAAAAATTGTTACTTGCACTGAATTATAATATTGCGATTGGATCTCATCTTGTGGTGCAAGTGTGTATTTCTCTGAAAAGTTAACAAATGAAAGTATACTACCAATTGGAAATGTATTCTTGCATATGTGAAACTATCCATCTAGCCATCTAGAATTTTGAGAGTGTTTCACATATTTAGGTACAACCTTACTCTTGAATTCATTCATAAATGCATGAACACTAACTTTCTCAGTAATTAGATCACATAATTTTCCAACCTTTTCATCATTCAATGGATACTCAATAGCTTTAAATATTTTTACATGAACTAATTGACATCCAAAATCAATTGAAAGATATTCATGCAAACATTGATCTAGTAATGCAAGATTGCCACATACATCACATGCACTAGAAACAAATGCTTTCAAAAGAGAAAATTTCTCATTAGGTAGATTACAAAATAAAATTGATATAAACTCCTTTACAGTTTGAGATGGTATATTAATACCACATTTTTGCAACATTTCATTAGTATACATGGTAGAACGTATAGATCAAAATACATCATAATGATAACAAAATTGAACATGATTTTTGCAACAACATGTGACTCTTTCCTTGTTAATCCTTACAAACCATGGTTTACATTTTTCAAAAGATCTTTGACTAATACTAATACTTAACACCTTAACATCCAAAAACAATTATACAATTCAATTTGAGTCGTATCCAAAAGTTGTTTTAGATGTGGATCATGAATTTTTGAGTTGACTCTTAATTTAAGAACATCTCTGGCATTAGGTGATACTCTTCTATTATCATGCCAAAAAATTTCAATCAAATTTTTGACTTCACCAGTAATTTTCATGTCATACCTTGAGAGTCTACCACTAAAGCTCCACAAATGGTTTGTGTTGACGGGGTTTTGCTGACCGGGTCCGCCAACAGTCATAAGTTGTCACCGGGTTCCGGGGAAATTGGCCAACTCCACCTACAAAGGTTGTCCGGGGGAAATAAATCCTCCGGGACTTCAAGCACCTGGGTGTCAGGTCATGACGATGCGGGGCTCGGTTGGGAGAGGTGACTATTTTTGAGGGGGATAGCTGGTTTCTTCAACTCATCATCTAGGGAGATTCGATCAAAGTAAGGGTTTTTCAAGCGTTTTATACTTAACAAATAAAGCGAAAAAGATCCTGCAAGGTTAGAAGTATTTAATCTAACTATAGTCATGTTGAAATATCTGGAACATCAATAATACTCTGGTAGACTACACTAAATACCGAAGAAACACATAACCATCAGCTAGCATTCTATCAGTAGCGGGAGAAAAGAGTTTGTTAATCTACTTTAACATACCAGACTAAAAGACATACAGAACATTAAAACATGAAATACCATTAACTCAGAAGCAAGAATGCCAACAACATCATTGCCAAGAATCCTTCCTTCTTCATTAATATCCAGTCCAGCAAGCACTGGTGCGTGATACAATGGTGGCTCCAGGGGAGCATCTAACTACCAAGAACAGAACAATGGAGCATTGAGCTCTGCAACTTAAAAAGAGAAATCACTTTACTATTGCTATGGACAATAAAATCATCAATTTTGCCGACCCTTGGAAATAGGCCGATCTACCTATTTATACAATTCTCTTTTAACCCTAACCCTATTTTACATTGTTCCAATAGAATACAATATCTGGGGGCCGGTACTACCTGCGCCACCCTACAAAAGACCTGGACACGGAATAGGTTTGTCATGTCAGAAGAATAAGATAAGAATATACATCGGAAGAATCGGTCTTACGAAGAGAACCGGAAAGGAGAAAGAAGGAAGTAGGTCCCTCAAAGATTGAGGCTACATGCCTCATAAATGGGAAATGTGGTGCCCTATCTCCAATGTGCCAGATGTACCTTCGAATGGCACCTCAAGAAGACCACCTTGTCAGAAAACCAACTGCCAAGTCGACGCCCCTTGATATGGCCAACTACCTTCTGACAGCCTTTATTAACCGCTTCTGAAAGTCACCGGTCGGCCTCGGGGACCGGGACACGGATCACTTTAAAGAATACAAAATTGTTGGATCCGGGAACTTACGTCCCCAAAATAATAAAAAAATACTCAACACTCAAGTTTCTCCGGCTCCCGGAGAAAGCTCAAGGTTGCTTATTATTGTTGAAGGTCTGAAGGAGGTGGGAAATGCCGTCTTCATCTACATTCTTTAGGCTGGCCCTTCTGTGCCTGGCTACTTTAACTTGTTCCCCTAGGTCCGAAACATTTTCTTTGAATTCATCCACCATTCTTGCAGCGTCATGACCCTTAAGTATCATCTTGGTTAGTTTCATGATCTGGGCCCCATCTATTCCCTCTGGAGATTGATACCGGGATTTCATTATCTCATCAAAACTCCCCAAAACTGAATCTTCAGGGGTATAAGTATCTATATTAAGGGGATCCACCCCGGAAGCCTTTATCACAAAAGACTTATATAAATTAGAAGAATACTTTATAGCATTTACCTTTTCCTATAAGGACTCAACCAGTTGCTTGGTTACCTCCAATGTGAGGTCAAGTCTGGAGTGCTGAGTCCTCACAAAATCAAATGATTCCTCACCCAAAATTTCAGATTCAAAAATTATGTCTTCTCCCAAGGTGAGGAGCTCTTTGAGCTCCACCTTCTACGCTTGGTAATTTTCAGCGTCACTCTCCCACTGCTCAATGAGTGCTTCCGCCTGATGAATAATTTGTCGGGCTATGTATAAGTCCGGGAGAGTGGACGCTAGGAAACACCGGGTGTTTCCTATCTGTAGGGTGACCCATTCATCTACTGCTTGGGCCTTCTTTTTCATTACTCACATGGATTCTATGTCGCTCTACGGTAATTCTTCAGTTGTGGAGGTCTCTGGAGGGGCGGCATTGATGGGTCTAGCCAGCTCGATAAGCAATCCCATAAGATTTACATTCTTCTCTTTCTCAGCTTTGATCCTCTGGGCCTCCTTTTCGTATCGGGCTTCAACTGCCCTTACTGCCTCCTTAAGCAAGTCTACCTCACCTTGCTTTCCTCTTTTGCCCAGGGAAACCTCTGCAATATTGTAATTTGTAGGATCTACAGTTGCTTCATCGGTGTCTAGGGGAGGTGTTGCTACAACGGCAATGATTTCTCCACCTAGCCCAGTTCGCAGAGTATGAACTGTCTGGGCTTTCTTCACCTTCGGCGGGGCCTAAACTTGGGCCATCATTTCGGCCACGGAGAGAGGAATCACCGGAGTGGACTGAGATTTTCTCTTTTTGCTCTCTACCAGCCACTAAGGTGGGAGAGGTGGCCTTCCTGCCATAATTTGTTCTCCTGATTCTCTCCCGGTGTCCTGTGGTTGTTGCTAGGTCTGGACCTTGGTAGGCTTCTTCGGGGATTTCCTCTTCAAGCTGCTCCTCTTCTTCTTCTTCTTCTGCCAGGGCTTCTTCCTCTTTTGGCAGTAGGGGAGGTATCGGGCTGAGATTCAGAGTTTAGGCCGCTGTGATAACCTGCCTGAAGGTTGCCCCCGGGAGTGGCCTTGGGAACGTCGCGGCTAGGTTTACGGTTATTCCCGAAGGTCCGGTTCCCCCAGCGGATGCCATTTTTTCACTTAGCTTTAGTTGGTCCACTCCTGGACCTTGCATCTCTTGAGCCCCAGAGATAATCTCCAGCTCTAGCTCCTCTTCTACCTACTGCTCCTATTCTTGTGCAGGTTCTTGTTCCAAGTCCTCTTGCTCCGCAGCCTCTTGTTTGGTATCCGGGACTTCTGTCCCCATTAACGTATTTTCCCCTTGCAAATTTCCAAATTCATCAATTGCAAATATGGAAAATGCCTCTTTCGAAGGGGGACTGGCTAGGACCTCTGTCGGTTCTGCTTCTTTCTCCAGTTCCGGGGAACTGGAAGAAAGAATCTCTACTTCTCAAGGGAGGGATGCCCTTGGCACTGGTACTGGCTCTACCTTAGCCTATTTGATGTGTTTCCTCTTCCTTTAGGTGACCAAAGGTGGCCCCGCATTGACTATTTCTACCGCCTCCATGGGATCCACCCCCATTACCTTGACCATTAGGGCTGCCAGCGACGGGGAGGAAGGAGGGCGAATTGGTCTGGCCATGAGCGGGGGAGTGGAAAGCCTCGTTATTAACTATTCCCTCATTTGCTGGGAGGCTACCACATATTGCTTGATCTATTCTTGTATGGAGACTTCTTGCACGGAGGGGGTTGTAGCTATCCCTTTTCCCTTGTCTGCACCCTACGAAGAAGTCCCGGCCCCCAGGGCCAATCTTGGTACCGGCTGTGGTGCTAACTTTGGTGCCAGTCGGGGAGCTTGACGCATACTCCTGGGGCATACATTCTTAAAATAGGCATGACTTCACTCGACCACATCTCGAGTGAAGTCCTCAATTGTGGTTCCCTCATGGGCAGCCCAATCCATTGCCAGCAGTGCCATTTTATCGATCCCCTTTTCTTTATACTGGGGATCTATGGTGGGGGCGGTGTTAGAGAAGCCTGGAGGGAATCTCCAGAGCTTTAGTTCCTGCATCATTCTGGCTGTCATTCTGATATAGTGCCAGCTTCGCACATCCACATCATCTTGGCAATCTGCCCAGAAATCCTCCATGTATATTTTATGGGGCTCTGAAGCCCAGGGCATTGTCGTTGCTATTTTCCCATGCGGATCAAAGTTCTTCCGCGCCAGATAAAATTCCTGCAAGTTATAACTTTTCAGCTCATTGTCTGCCTCTTTTGTGGCAGCCAGACTGCAGGTGTAGTTCCCACAAGTGATTGGGAATGAGATGTTGGGGACCTTCTTGACGGCAAAGAAGGTGTGCAAATCCATCATTTGTCGGCAATATTCCATCAGCACAATCTTGTCCCCGCAATGCCTGGGCAACAAGTAGGGTTTCCCAGAGAAGCCGGTGACCCTAATGTATGTATGCTGCTGGAACTGGATATAGTAGTGCCCATAGCTACTAACTAACTTCATCACCTCAGTGGATAGGCGGTATCTAGCATCTCGGGTGGGTGTGAGCAAATGGTAGTAAACGACCACATTGTTTACCCGACAGAAGCTGGGGAAGCTGTCCTCCTATTAAATTTGTGGGAAATGGTCCCACAGTGCTCTTTGTTCTAGGCCCATCCCGAGCATGCCATCTGTAAGTAGGCCATTGGAGTGGGGCCTCTGCTATGATAGGGCCCAGAAAACGTAAGAAGACATATAGAACTTCTTTTTCCTGTCCACCTGGAGGAACTGGGAGTCGACATGATTGGAGATTATTGCAGCCCAGTCAAAGAATTCTCCCTTGGTGGAGATGCCGAGGAGGAAATAATACATCCATTTTGCAAACTCCTGGGCAGAGGGCTGCCCAAATACCCGGGCTAATGCTATTATCCCCATCTAGATGCTCTCCTTGAATTCAGAGTGGGGGATTTCTATCTTAGTTCTCTTTGGATCCCTCTTCGGGGCCTTGAGGCAGTGGGTATTCATGTACACTCGGGTAGCATCCTCCAGTTGAGTAAACTGGTCCAAGGCATCAGCCCTTGTAACCACTGTGGCTCTGTCGAATTGTGGGATTCCTAATCCCGCCCGGAATGTGTCTGGGTCGAGGGACACCAGTGGAGTGGGGTATCCCATAGGTTCTGTGGCTGCAAGCATAACGGCCTGGAAAGAGGAATTGTAGTTGGCTGCTAGCATCAGGATAAGCTTCGGAGACTGCACGAAGCACGGGAAGCAAGCTGCCTGGAGGATTCTAGAACCTCCGACGTTGATCGCTAATTGATCCCCAGCTTGTCGCTGGATGTGCATTACTTTTACCAAGGCTTGCATCTCTGCCCACGTTCTGACGCTGGTGTTGGTTATGAGTTTAACCTTGGACTCAATCTTTGAGCCCGTAATGATGTTGTTCTGCATGAACTTCATGGTGAGGGGCAGTTTCTCCAGGGCCCTCTCCATCTTAGATTTCATAGCTGTCTTGGTTTCCGTCGCTGTTGGTAGTTCCGAACTTCCGGGAGGAGATGATGCGGACGCTTCAGACATGTTTGGAAGACGAAGTCTGGGAACCTGCAAGGCAAAGCGACTATCAGAATATTTTTATTAAAATAAAATAGTTACTCTGGGGTCTGAAGATCTTACCACCACGGTGTTTGCTTCTCCTGAAAAGTTAGTATCATGCAAAGATAACCAAAAAGCAAAACACAGCATAAACTTAAAGTATCAACATATCGGGGTTCGGGGAATTTTATCACACTTGGAAAAGACACAGGATGGATGGTGGTAAGAGGTCCAAAGCCCGAAGAAATGATCGTTAGTAAAGATGTAAGAAAAGGCAAGTTATCAAGCCCACGTGGACGCCACGTACGTTGGCATTAAATGGATGTGATGGCGATGATGGTGGAGCCAACTATCTGAACATGCGAAAAGGGAAAGCCACTTGGCTGGAATTGATTGCGTGCATGGGACATAAATGAGGTTATGACAGACTTCATGGAGGAGAGAGAAAACCACCTATTTGAAAGCTGCGGGGAGCCGAGTTTCAAATAGGTGGTTTTCTGCCTCAAAGCGAACTTGGAGGCAGAAAACCAGAAGCAAAAGTGACTTGACCAACTCGTTGAGTCACCTGGAAGGATATACATGAAGCTGAGGGATATATATAGGGAATGAAAGGATATACAGAGGGAACCTTACAACTATAAACATATATACATGAATATACAATGTGGGACGACGTCCGTGGGAAAACCAAACAAAGCGGAAACAAATATACAGCTTATCTACATAATTACAAACAGACCACTATTTACACTATTTACATTATTTACAAAAACACCTTCTGCATAGAGGGTGGACAACCCTCTCGCAGAGCCGACCCACCAACGGGTGGCAAAACCAGAAATGAAGGACCAGACATGACCAAAAAATGAAACAAAACCAGACGAACAAGAACAAAACCAAAAACTAAAGCAAAACTGGAAAACGGAAGCAAAACAGAGAGGAGGGAAGGCGGAAGCACCAACCTGAGAATGCAGAAGGTGGAAGAAAGGGAACATTACCATGGGAGCTCAAGTTGTCAAACTATCAGAATCACCACCATGAAGCACTCACAACTGCCTGAGAACGCAGAAGGTGTTAAGCTTTGATTATCACAAATTTTTTGCAAATGCTCTGTTAATCGCTTCAAAATCGCTCTAATTTTCTCTAAGTGCTCAAAGGTTTTAATCACGGTAAGTGTGAAAGTGATAGATAATTTCTATTTATACCCGCGGTAAAAAGGCGATCCTCCTCCTTCCGGCGATCTCCAGACAGGAAAAACCTCTGGACTCCGGGCCCGAGGATTCCTCGTGATGATATCCCTAATAACATCATGACGAAGAATCCCAGAGTCTAGAATCCGGTTCCCAACAAAAGGAAACCTCCAGGACCAGAGTCCCAGAGACGGAAAGCAAACAAACAAGACGCAACGCCGGCAAAGAAAACCCCAGAGAAAGAAAGCAAAAAGGGAAAGAAAGACAAGGCAAAAACGCAAGCAAAAGCAAAAAGGGGGACCCAACATTTTGCACACAAAATGTAGGGACGGGGATGCAGGGCATAACAAATGGCGACTACCTGGGACAAATGCCTTAGCGTATTTGATAAATAAAGAATCTCTGGTTAACAAAACTGGAACAAGCCGCTTCTCGAAACGTCTGACAGGCAAAGAGCAACATATTCGAGAGAATCCAACCACGCAGGAGCCAGTCCGTAGTCTTTTATCAGTGGTGTCGTGTGTGCTTTGGAAGGAAATCAAGCCGATGACCTTTGGGAGGAATAGAGAAGAGGCACTAATTACATCGAACCAGTCATCAATTTGCTTGTTTCCCCCCGGAGACCGGAGTTTTATCCCGCCTTTCCCCTTGTTATTTTATTTGTTTCCAGGTAGGGGAAGGTGGTACTTCTTTCACCATTAAGCTTAATCTTAGCTAATTTTAATGGCGGTACTTCTTTCACCTATCCACCTATGTTTAGATATTTAGAAGAGGGGATAAAGCTCCGGACCCGGGAGGAATTTCTTTTAGATTTTCAGACGTGGGTCAACCAATCAGTACAGCCGATCTACCCTCGGTGTGTCCGATTACTTGTTCCTTATATTATTATTTATGTTCACTGATTGCCAAATTCTGGGAAAGAATGCCCAATGGAGATTCCTCAAAATGTGCCATATCCTGTGAAACGAACCCTGGAGACTGGGTCGATTCCACCGTGCTAAAGATAGATTCTAAAGTTCACCATGCCGTAGACATTGTATCGGAGACCAAAGTTATGTGAAGCATTCCAATTCCTGCAAGACGAAACAAAACACGGGGACCAAAATAAAATCAAAAATGAAAACAAAAACAACAAAAAGGGACTGCCCCGGAGGATAGTCGACAAGACTATTTACAAGGCAGGGTACCTCGCAATGAGACACCCAGAGGAAATATTTACAAGTGGAAGGCTTTACATATAGTAAAACTTAGGACAAACTTACCTTATTCAAAATAGTGCTTGAGAAACTATCCATTAATAGGCAATGCGACAGGTTCCCTAGTCAAGGTGTTGAGGTGGTAAGTATTTGCCCCACATATTTCTGAAATCAAGTATGGTCCGAGCCAGAGCCGTTGGAACTTGGTATGCTTTCCTTTCTTCTCCCAGGCCTTGTCCCACAGTAGGACCAGATCCGAGATCTGAAAAGCCTTGTATTGGGCTCTTCTGTCAAACCATCTTTTTACCACTACTTGATGATGCGTGAAATGTTCAATGGCTGCATCTTGTTGTTCTTCCATTCGCACCAGATTCAAGAGTCGAACCTCCACGATGCTGTCCCTGTTGTTGAATTCCTGCATGAACTTTAAGACTAGGATCTGTAAATTGACCAGGAATACAGGGTTCTGGCCATAAACCAGGTGGAATGGTGACATTCCCAGGGCAGCCTTAATACGAATGTGATCCACCCAGAGGGAAAATTTCAACTTTTGGTGCCAATCCCAGGGATTCTATTCTAACAGGTGTTTGATCACTTCAAGTAGATTTTTGTTTGTTGATTCAGCAATGCCATTTCCCTGGGGATAATAGTTGCTGGAGAACTTCAGGGTGATCTTCCAATTGTAGGTCCATTAAAGTAATTGGGCTGAGGAAAATGCCAGACCATTGTCACATACTAAAGCGAAGGGCATTCCAAACCGTGTGACAATATTTTCTTCTAAGAACTTGATAACTATGTCTGCTGTGTTGTTTTTACAAGGTATAGCTTCGGACCACCGAGTGCAGTAATCAGTAGCAGTAAGTATGTATCGGTGGTTGGCAGATGAGTCGGAGTTGATCTCCCCGATGAAGTCAAATGCCCATTGGGAAAAGGGTCTAGCCTTGTAGACTGGTTGTAGAGGCATCGCTGGGTTACGCTCACGATGCGCTGCGGTTTGGCAAGTATGGCGTTTCCTGACATGAGCGTAAACGTCCTTGAAGATATAGGGCCAATAGTATCTGGCCTGAAGGATCTGATGGGCAGTGGCATCGGCTAAACCATGCCCTATTCCAAACTATCCATGGAATTCATCGATTATTCTTAAAGCTTGGTCTCTGTCGATGCACCAGAGGTACACCCCCTCATAATTTCTGTGGTAAAGCACAGATTTCTTGATCATGAAGTGGGCAATTTTCATCCACAGAGCACAGAGTTTGTGGGGAGGCAACCCCTCCGGGCATTTATTATTTAGTAACAAGTATACCAAATCGGTATACCATGGGTCTTGGGTGATGGAATCCACTGTGTAAGTCTGACATTCTATGCGGGGAGTCTCTTCTTCTATCGCTCGACTTAGTCCTTGGCCTCAGACTATTTTCATGGGCTGCATTTCTAAATCATATTCTTGGAGGATGGCCATCCATTTCCCCCATCTCTCACCCAATTCACTCTGCATCAGTAGAGATTTGATAGCCTGGTCTAGAATAATAGTGTGTACTTTGCTCCGGAGAATGTAATGCCAGAATTTCTTCATGGCGTGAACTAGAGAAAAGGCCTATTTTTCTAATGATGAATATCAGACTTCGGCATTCTTGAAGGGGGAACTCATGAAAGCTATTGGTCATTCCTCCCCTTCAACCTTTTGGGTCAACACTGCTACAGCGGAATGCGGCGAAGCAAATGAGTAAATGTAGAACGGAAGGGAATAGTCCAGACTGGCCAGAATAGGTGCCTCCATTATTGTCTATTTGATCTGGGCGAATGCCTGCTTTGCTTCAGGACTCCACTCAATCTTGGTATCCTTTTTCATCATCTCATTGAGTGGTTTAACTATTTCTATGAATCCCGTGATGAATCGTCACACGAAGTTGATTTTTCCAAAAAAGGATCGCATCTCTTTCTTGCTGCCAGGGATCTATAGACTCAGCAACGCTTCGACTCTATTAGGGTCTATGGATATACCCTTCTCAGAGACAATATGCCCGAGCAACTTCCCCTCGGTGACCCCGAATATGCACTTCTTAGGGTTGAGGGATATTCCATACCGGCGACACCTCTCACAGATCTGAGCGAGGTGGGCAGGGTGATCATGCCTGTCCCAAGAAAAGATGGTCAAATCATCCATGTAGATGATTATGCACTGATTTACAAGGCCCTTGAACGCAATGTCCATGGCCTTTTGAAATGTAGCCCCTGCATTGATCAGACTGAAGGGCATTCTCCTGTATGCAAACGTTCCCCACTTGGTGTTAAACATTGTTTTCTCTCTGTCTTCATACTTGACCATGACCTGGTTGTATCCTGAGTATCCATCCAAGAAAGACATCATCTGGTATCCGTTCACTATTTGCAACACCTCATCCAACGAGGGGAGAGGGTGATTATCTTTTTTGGAGGCCTTGTTCAAATTTCAGAAATCAACACAAAGGCGGATCTCACCATTTTTCTTCCTGACAGGGACCAAGTTAGCAACCCATGTAGTGTGTCGAATTGGAAAGATTATCCAAGCTGACAGCAGTTTTTCTACCTCTTGACGAATCAGAGGCTCTATCAAGGGGTTGACTGGTCTTTGCTTTTGCCAAAAGGGCTTAGCATCTGGTTTCAAGGGAATAGTGTGGGTCATGATGGATGTATCATATGTTTTCAAGTCTTCATAACCCTAGGCGATCATGTCAATGTATTCTCGGAGAACCGCGAGAATCTTCTCCTTTTCCTCAGGGGAACAAGAGGTACCGATGTGGATGATCTTTTCTTCACCGGGCTGACCGATGTTAACTTTTTCAAACTTTCCTCCCTCAGGGGAGGATGACACCTTCTCATGGGCCTCAGGGTCCGAGTCAAAGATTCATTCCAGTGTAACCATTCCCTTCAGGATGGTGTTAGTGGGCAAGTCCATGATCCCATCATCTTCATCACCCTGCCCAATATCGCCATGGTCTCGTTCCTCCACTATCTGATCCTCAAAAATACCAACATTCGCCATGAAGGCCAAGATATGCTGATTGTCCTCAAAAACTTTAAAGTGGGTGACATTGTCTGGAATGGATGGGGTGGGGACCATCTCAACTGAGAATCTCCAGAGTCATGAGCTGGCCATTGGCTCAAGTGTGCTGGCAGAAATGGCGAGGGCATCTGGGACATAGTTCCGGCGTCGGGGAATGAGATCAATGCCAAAGGCATCGAAATCTTTGATAAGGCTCCAAGCCTAGTTGTGGTATGCGGCCAGCCTTTTGTCATGACATGTGTATTGACTCCGGACTTGTTTAACGATCAACTCTAAATCACCCAAAGCTCAGAGGCGGGTGACACCTTTCCTTAGTGCAAATAAGAGTCCAAGGACCAAAGCCTCGTACTCTGTGACATTGTTTGTACAGTTAAACTGCAGCCTATAGGACGCGAGGAAGGATTTCCCTCGTGGGTTGATTAATTCTACCCTAGCCCCACAGCCCTATTTGGATCGTGACCCGTCAAACTTAAGGGTCCATAAGTCATTGTTTGTAATTTGGGGCTGGGGCAGAATAGTCTTTGGATTCTTACTGGGGGATTTAGGGTGTGTCTCTCAGACTACCGACGTGAGAGTGGGATTTTCCTCCGGAGTTATTTTAATTTGGGATTCCTGAGGAGATGGCACCAAAGAAGTGCATCCCATAGGAGTACCGGGTCTCGGGGAATCCATTACATGCTGCTTGTTCTGAAGGGTATCAAGGTGTCGGTCAGCGATCAAAAGACATGCTCCACACTCAAGTTCTGAATGTTTTTAGTAGTGTACTTGGCACCAAGTGCCATACAGGAGTGTGGCAAGGGTTGCTATGGCGCCTTGAGATCTGACTTCAACTCTCATCTTTTCTTCTAGGTCTTGGGCTCTCTGTAGTACAATGGGATCCTCTCCGAGGATGAAATCGAATGTTAAGATTTCAAGAGGTCAGTACACACCTAGAGAAGTCTCAGAGAAAAAGACCTCATTGACCCTCCCAACTTCGGTAAGGGCCTATTTCATCCGGGGTTCACTTTCAACCCAGATCTGATTGGATTCTCCCTCCCATGGAAGCCACAAGTGGGTGAAGTCGGTCAAAAAGTATCCATTCAAGGACTTGGACCAATTCCGACTTAGTAACATCCCGTAAGTCTCTGGGATGTCCACCACTTGGATGTCAATGATACTGGCTATCCTGGGTTCCTGGACAAGATTTATCCAGACGTTCTTTAATTCCCCCACCATTTTTACAGTAGTCTTATCTAGTTGGATAACTGTGCCGTTAGATGGGGTGGGGTGGAGTCTGAGCTTCTGACAAATGGACAAGGGCATGATTTTACCCGAAGCTCTAGAATCTACTAAGCAGTTGTGTATATTTTTGCCATAAATGTTCAAGCCTAGTAGGAAAGGAGGGTCCTCATTATTTCCTCGGAAGACAATCACATTAGCATCTTCGAAGGAGACAGTCTTGGGTGGGCGACTGATGGCTTTTGGGTTCCCTAACAGCTTCAGAAGAGACTTCTTCTACTCAGGACAGTTTAACAAAACCTCCATCAAGGTCATGGAGGTAGTGGTCTATTCTAACGCCTTCGTAATGTCAAATCTTCCTCTGGGGAACTGGTGATTTTCCTCCATGAGATCTTTTGCTTGGTTAGAGCTAGGACCTTTTGGAGGCGCGGGTCGATCAGTTGCGTTATTCTAGGGAGGAGGACTATCTTTGACAGGAGGTGTAGGCATGTAAGCTGGTCCTTTACCAGCCTAGCTTCGGGTATTGTATGGAGTCCACGAGTTAGTAAAAGCATTGGCCTCAAAGGGCGGAATGGATTCGTCAAAGAATCCCTGCAATTCAGATTCTTTATCTTCTCCGGAAGTCCCAAAGAAGATGGTGTCACAGGTGAAGGCGCTGTGGGTTGTTTCCTAGACAGGAGGCACTGGAGGGGTAGTATCATGCGACTACTGCCTATCCAGCTGGGAGATCATGATGACCTTCTCCAAAGTGGCACAATTCACCTTGTTGTGTGAACTAGTATCATGTAATCTACACCAATTAGTCATGGGCTGGAAGTCTGTGACTGGTGTAAAATGTGATGGCCCAGTACCATTTCGGTTGGTGTTTTGGTTCGGAGGCGGGCCTCTAGTAGTTGCGTTATTATTCCATTGTTGTTGATTGGGCCTAGGTTCATTGTTGAAGTTTCTCCCTCTGGAATTATTGTTTCATTGGCCAGAGAAAATGTTTCCCCTCTGGGAATTTGAATTCTGGGGTGCGTAGGATCCTGCCTTCAGTTGGCCCATGTCCATAGTCAGGGTGGACAACATTCGTCAGAGGGATTTGACCTCAATGGTCAACTGAGTGTTAGCGTCACAATGTGACGGCTATGGTTGTTGTTGGCTTCCCGAGAAGGTAGCAGGATTGACCGGAGTTGAGGGCGGCAATCCTCCAGCCGTGGACGACTGGAAGAATGGCACTCTGGACCATTGCATCTGAGTCTGTTGTGTATGCTGCGGCTAATTCCAAGGGAAGACTTCCAAAACCGGTGTCATCTGGGTCTGGGAGGGGTAAACATACTATGCCTGTTGGTCTATTAGAGGTGGTGGGGGATTCATTGCCATCGAGGGGGCACCTATTGCTAGATTTGGGTTGTAACCCCTAGTATACGTAGTTCCGCCGGGGATCATATTGAAAGGCATGCTCTGCCCAATCCCGCCTGGGGATTTGTTGAGACCGCAGGGCAGCTCTAGGGCTAGGTTGTAGACTTTTTCCAAGGTGTCCTGGTCGCCGGGGCAGTTGTTCTCCAAAGGAGAGTGGCAATGAAAGGGTCCATCGCATTAAGATAGGTCTGTATGGTTACGTCTGGAGATGGGATAAAAGGGCCCGTGCACCGCTTCAGGGCACGCTGGAACCTGTAGTTGAATGTTGCAAGGGGTTCATTGGGTTCCTTTATGATGGAGATGAACTGGCTGTGGGACCAGGCTGGGTCCACATGCACGTGAAAGGCAGCCAAGAAGGCATCCTCCATGTCTTGCTAGGTGTTTATGGAGTTGGTAGGCAAGTTAAGGTACCAGTTCAACTCGCTTTGTCCTAAGGATAGGGGGAACATGTGAGTCACAACATCTTCATGTTGGATCCAGTGTCGATTCATGGCATCTTTGTATGCCTGTAAGTGTTCTTCTACAGTGTGTGAGCCTAAGTGCTCATATCGTGGGCAGATCTTCTCTGGGTGAGAGGGTAAATCATTGGTTGCACCCGAAAAAGTGCCCATTGGGGACCCAGTGTTTTCGAAATATGCAGCCATTGGGGGAACTATATGTTGGGTAGCTCGGGTACTGGCTCCCGGGATTGTCTGAGAAGTTTGAGTATTCAGGGGCATGGTAGATCCCCAGACAATAGTGGTTGGTAGGACTTTAGAGGTCTGTTTCTTTCGAGCAGGGGGCTCAAGTTCGATGAACTTTCTGGGATTCGGGGCGGACCTAAGGACTCTTTCAAATTTCACTGGGGAGAAAGATCCAATCCCAATGAAGGCTCGTCTCCTAAAACTACAACTCGGGGAACCCTCAGAAGGTGTAAAATCAGAATCTCTTGGAGGAGATGAGTTCATGCCCTCCTTCTAGCACCAGTTTCTGTTGACGGGGATTTGCTGACTGGGTCCGCCAACAGTCATAAGTTGTCACCGGGTTTCGAGGAAATTAGCCAACTCTGCCTCTAAAGGTTGTCCGGGGGAAATAAATCCTTCGGGCCTTCAAACACCTGGGTGTCGGGTCACGACAGTGTGGGGCTCGGTTGGGAGAGGTGACTATTTTTGAGGGGGATAGCTGGTTTCTTCAACTCATCATCTTCGGAGATTCGATCAAAGTAAAGGTTTTTTGAGCATTTTATACTTAACAAATAAAGCGAAAAAGATCCTGCAGGGTTAGAAGTATTTCATCTAACTATAGTCATGTTGAAATATCCAGAAAATCAATAATACTCTGGTAGACTACACTAAATACTGAAGAAACACATAACCATCAGCTAGCATTCTATCAGTAGCAGGAGAAAAGAGTTCATTAATCTACTTTAACATACCAGAGTAAAAGACATACAGAACATTAAAACATGAAATACCATTAACTCAGAAGCAAGAATGCCAACAACATCATTGCCAAAAATCCTTCCTTCTTCATTTATATCTAGTCCAACAAGCACTGGTGCATGATACAATGGCTGCTCTAGGGGAGCATCTAACTACCAAGAACAGAACAATGGAGAATTGAGCTTTGCAACTTAAAAAGAGAAATCACTTTGCTATTGCTATGGACAAAAAAATCATCAATTTTGTCGACCCTTGAAAATGGGCCGATCTGCCTATTTATACAATTCTCTTTTAACCCTAACCCTATTTTACATTGTTCCAATAGAATACAATATCTGGGGGAAGGTACTACCTGTGCCACCCTACAAAAGACCTGGAGACATAATAGGTCTGTCATGTCAGAAGAATAAGATAAGAATATACATCGGAAGAATCGGTCTCGGGAAGAGAACCAAAAAGGAGAAAGAAGGAAGTAGGTACCTTGAAGATCGAGGCTACATGCCTCATAAATGGGAAATGTGGCACCCTATCTCTAATATGCCAGATGTACCTTTGAACGGTGCCTTGAGAAGACCACCCTGTCAGAAAACCAACTGCCAAGCCGACGCCCCTTGATGTGGCCAACTACCTTCTGACAGCCTTTATTAACCGCTTCTGAAAGTGACCGGTCGGCCTCAGGGACCGGGACACGGATCACTTTAAAGAATACAAAATTGTTGGATCCGGGACTCCAGGATCTGGGAACTTACATCCCCAAAAGAATAAAAAATACTCAACACTCAAGTTTCTCCGGCTCCCGGAGAAAGCTCAAGGTTGCTTATTATCATTGAAGGCCTGAAGGAGGCGGGAAATGTCATCTTCATCTACATTCTTCAGGCTGGCCCTTCTGTGCCTAGCTACTTCAACTTGTTCCCCCAGGTCTGGAACATTTTCTTTGAATTCATCCACCATTCTTGCAGCGTCATGACCCTTAAGTATCATCTTGGTTAGTTTCATCATCTGGGCCCCATCTATTCCCTCCAGAGATTGATACCAGGATTTCAATATCTCATCAAAACTCCCCAAAATTGAATCTTCGGGGGTATAAGTATCTGTATTAAGGGGATCCGCCCCGGAAGCCTTTATCAAAAAAGACTTATATAAATTAGAAGAATACTTTACAGCATTTACCTTTTCCTATAAGGACTCTACCAGTTGCTTGGTTACCTCCAATGTGAGGTCAAGTCTAGAGTGTTGAGTCCTCACAAAATCAAATGATTCCTCACCCAAAATTCTAGATTCAAAAATTATGTCTTCTCCCAAGGTGAGGAGCTCTTCGAGCTCCACCTTTCACGCTTGGTAATTTTTAGCGTCACTATCCCACTGCTCAATGAGTGCTTCCGCCTGATGAATAATTTTCTGGGCTGTGTATAAGTCTGGGAGAGTGAACGCTAGGAAACGCCGGGTGTTTCCTATCTGTAGGGCGACCCATTCATCTACTGCTTGGGTCTTCTTTTTCATTACTCGCAGGGAGTCTATGTCACTCTGCGGTAATTCTTCAGTTGTGGAGGTCTCTGGAGGGGTGGCATTGATGGGTCTGGCCAACTCGGTAAGCAATCCCATAAGATTTGCATTCTTCTCTTTCTCAGCTTTGAGCCTCTGGGCCTCCTTTTCATATCGGGCTTCAACTGCCCTTGCTGCCTCCTTAAGAAAGTCTACCTCACCTTTCTTTCCTCTTTTTCCTAGGGACACCTCTGCAATATTGTAATCTACAGGATCTGCAGTTGCTTCATCAGCGTCTGGGGGAGGTGTTTCTACAATGGCAACGATTTCTCCGCCCAGCCCAGTTCGCAGAGTATGAACTATCTGGGCTTTCTTCGCCTTCGGCGGGGCCTAAACTTGGGCCATCATTTTGACCAGGGAGAGAGGAATCACCGGAGTGGACTGAGATTTTCTCTTTTTTCTCTCTACCAGCCACTAAGGTGGGAGAGGTGGCCTTCCTGCCATAATTTTTTCTCTTGATTCTCTCCCGGTGTCCTATGGTTGTTGCTGGGTCTGGACCTTGGTAGGATTCTTCAAGGATTTCCTCTTCAAGCTGCTCCTCTTCTTCTTCTTCTTCTGCCAAGGCTTCTTCCTCTGTTGGTAGTAGGGGAGGTATCAGGCCGATATTCAGAGTTTGGGCCACTGTGATAACCTGCCCGAAGGTTTCCCCCGGGAGTGGCCTTGGAAACGTGGCGGCTGGGTTTACGGTTATTCCCAAAGGTCCGGTTCCCCCAGCAGCTGCCATTTGTTCACTTAGATTTAGTTGGTCCACTCCTGGACCTTGCATCTCTTGAGCCCTGAAGATAATCTCCGGCTCTGACTCCTCTTCTACCTGCTGCTCCTGTTCTTGTGCACGTTCTTGTTCCAAGTCCTCTTGATCCGCAGCCTCTTGTTCGGTATCTGAGACTTCTGTCCCCGTTTGCATATTGTCCCCTTGTAGATTTCTGAATTCATCAGTTGCAAATATGTCAAACGCCTCTTCCAGAGGTGGACTGGCTGGGACCTCTGTCGGTTCTGCTTCTTTCTCCGGTTCCAGGGAACTGGAAGAAAGGATCTCTACTTCTCAGGGGAGGGATGCCCTTGGCGCTGGTACCGGCTCTGCCTTAGCCTGTTTGATGTGTTTCCTCTTCCTCTGGGTGACCAAAGGTGGCCCTGCATCGGCTATTTCTGCCACCTCCATGGGATCCACCCCCATTGCCTTGACCATTAGGGCTACCAGCGATGGGGAGGAAGGAGGGCGAATTGGTCCGGTCATGAGTGGGGGAGTGGCAAGCCTCATTATTAACTGCTCCCTCATTTTCTGGGAGGCTACCACATATTTCTTGATCTATTCTTGTATGGGGACTTCTTGCACAGAGGGGGTTGTCGCTATCCCTTTTCCCTTGTCTGAGCCCTGCGAAGAAGTCCCAGCCCCTGGGGTCAATCTTGGTATCGGCTATGGTGCTAACTTTGGTGCCGGTCAGGGAGCTTGACGCATACTCCTGGGGCATACCTTCTTAAAATAGGCATGACTTCGCTTGACCACATCTCGACTGAAGTTCTTAATTGTGGGCCCCTCATGGGCGGCCCAATCCATTGCCGGCAGTTCCATTTTTTTGATCCCCTTTTCTTTGTACTGGGGATCTATGGTGGGGGCGGCGACAGAGAAGCCCGGAGGTAATCTCTGGAGCTTCAGTTCCTGCATCATTCTGGCTATCATTCTAATATAGTGCCAGCTTCGCACATCCACATCGTCTTGGCAATCTACCCAGAAATCATCCATGTGTATTTGATGGGGCTCTGAAGCCCGGGGCATTGCCGTTGCTATTTTCCCATGCGGATCAAAGTTCTTCCGCGCCAGATAAAATTCTTGCAAGTTATAAATTTTCAGCTCATTGTCCACCTCTTTTGTGGTGGCCAAATAGCAGGTGTAGTTCCCACAAGTGATTGGGAACGAGACGTTGGGGACCTTCTTGAGGGCAAAGAAGGTGTGCAACTCCATCATTTATCGGCAGTATTCCATCAGCACGATCTTATCCCCGCAATGCATGGGAAACAAGTAGGGTTTCCCAGAGAAGCCGGAAACCCTAATGTATGTATGCTGCTCAAACTGGATATAGTAGTGCCCATAGCTACTAACTAACTTCATCGCCTTAGTGGACAGGCGGTATCCGGCATCCCGGGTGGGTGTGAGCAAATGGTAGTAAATGAACGCATCGTTTACCCGGCAGAAGCTGGGGAAGCTGGCCTCCCATTAAATTTGTGGGAAATGGTCCCACGGTGCTCTTTGTTTTGGGCCCATCCCGAGCACGCCATCTATAAGTAGGCCATTGGAGTGGGGCCTCTACTATGCTAGGGCCCAACAAATGTAAGAAGACATATAGAACTTCTTTTTCCTATCCACCTGGAGGAACTGGGAGTCGACGTGATTGGAGATTATTGTGGCCCAGTCAAAGAATTCTCCCTTGGTGGAGATGTCGAGGAGGAAATAATACATCCATTTTGAAAACTCCTGGGTGGAGGGCTGCCCAAATACCCTGGCTAATGCTATTATCCCCATCTGGATGCTCTCCTTGAATTTAGAGTGGGGGATTTCTATCTTCATTCTCTTTGGATCCCTCTTCGGGGCCTTGAGACAGTGGGTATTCATGTACACCCGAGCAGCATCCTCCAGTTGAGTAAACTGGTCCAAGGCATCAGCCCTTGTAACCACTGTGGCTCTGTCGAATTGTGGGATTCCTAATCCCGCCTGGAATGTGTCTGGGTTGAGGGACACCAGTGGAGTGGGGTATCCTGTAGGTTCAGTGGCTGCAAGCATAATGGCCCGAACAGAGGAATTGTAGTTGGCCGCTAGCGTCAGGATAAGCTCCGGAGAATGCACGGAGCACGAGAAGCAAGATGCCCGGAGGATTCCAGAACCTCCGACGTTGATCGCTAATTGATCCCCAGCTTGTCGCTGGATGTGCATTACTTTTACCAAGGCTTGCATCTCTGCCCACATTCTGACGATGGTGTCAATTATGAGTTTAACCTTGGACTCAATCTTTGAGCCCGTAATGACATTGTTCTACATGAACTTCATGGTGAGGGGCAGTTTCTCCAGGGCCCTCTCCATCTTAGATTTCATAGCTGCCCTGGTTTCTGTCGTTGTTGGTAGTTCCAGACTTCCGGGAGGAGATGATGCGGATGCTTCAGACATGTTTGGAAGACAAAGTCCAGGAACCTGCAAGGCAAAGCAACCATCAGAATATTTTTATTAAAATAAAATAGTTACTCCGGGGTCCAGAGATCTTACCACCGCAGTGTTTGCTTCTCCTAAAAAGTTAGTATCATGCAAAGATAACCAAAAAGCAAAACATAGCATAAACTTAAAGTATCAACATATCGGGGTTTGGGGAATTTTATCACACTTGGAAAAGACACAGGATGGACGGTGGTAAGAGGTCTAAAACCCAGAGAAATGACCGTTAGTAAAGATGTATGAAAAGGTAATTTATCGAGCCCACGTGGACGCCAGGTGCATTGGCATTAAATGGATGTGATGGTGATGATGGCGGAGCCAACTATCCAAACTCGCAAAAAGGGAAAGCCACTTGGCTGGAATTGATTGTGTGCATGGGACGTAAATGAGGTTCTGACAAACTTCATGGAGGAGAGAGAAAATTGCTTGTTTGAAACCAGCGGGGAGCCGAGTTTCAAATAGGTGGTTTTCTGCCTTGAAGCGAACTTGGAGGCAGAAAACTAGAAGCAAAAGTGACTCGACCAGCTCATTGAGTCACCTGGAAGGATATACACAAAGCTGAGGGATATATACAGGGAATAGAAGGATATACAGAGGGTACCTTACAACTATAAACATATATACATTAATATACAATGTGGGATGACGTCCGCGGGAAAACCAAATAAAACAGAAACAAATATACAGCTTATCTACATAATTACAAATAGACCACTATTTACATTATTTACAGAAACACCTTCTGCACAGAGGGTGGACAACCCTCTGGCAGAGCTGACCCACCAACGGGTGGCGAAACTAGAAATGAAGGACCAAACACGACCGAGAAACGAAACAAAACTAGACGAACAAGAACAAAACCAAAAACCGAAGCAAAACCAGAAAACGGAAGTACCAACCTGAGAATGCAGAAGGCGGAAGAAAGGGAAGATTACCATGGGAGCTCAAGTTGTCAAACTGTCAGAATCACCACCACGAAGCACTCGCAACTACCTGAGAATGCAGAAGGTGTTAAGCTTTGATTATCACAAATTCTCTACAAATGCTCTGTTAATTGCTTCAAAATCGCTCTAATTTGCTCTAAGTGCTCGAAGGTTTTAATCGCGGTAAGTGTGAAAGTGACAGATAATTTCTATTTATACCCACGACAAAAAGGTGATCCTCCTCCTTCCGGCGATCTCCGGACAGGCAAAACCTCTGGACTCTGTGCCCAAGGATTCCTCATGATGATATCCCTAAGAACATCACGACGAAGAATCCCGGAGTCCAAAATCTGGTTCTTAACAAAAGGCAACCTCTGGGACCGGAGTCCCAGAGATGGAAAGCAAACAAACAGGACGCAACGCCGGGGAAGAAAACCTCGGAGAAAGAAAGCAAAAAGGGAAAGAAAGACAAGGAAAAAACGCAAGAAAAAGAAAAAAGGGGGACCCAACATTTTGCACACAAAATGTAGGGACGGGGATGCAGGGCATAACAGTTTGTCAGATCACTTTTAAAGTTAAATCTTCTCTTTACAACTCTTGCTAAAGTTTTATGATGAATATTAAAATATCCACTTAAGTTTGTCATTATTCTTTTATCAGAAGTAGGTTTGTTTACTAAAGTTGTTATTTCTTATCATGTTGCATTCCTATCTTTAGAACAACTTTTATTTCCGATTGTACCAAAGGCGCTAGAAACAGTTGATACAACTTGTTTTAGAGACTCATCCTTGTTGTTGGATTTCACATAAATGCCTAACCTCTTCATCATTTTTTTTATTTTAGTCATTTTAATTAGTTGTAACATTAATTGACATTGAAACCCAAATTTATTATTATAAAAAATTCTCTAAACAATATAGTCGCATGTGTCCTAATCTGTCTCCATGAAAACAAACCATGTAGATTGTCTAGCACAACACTTTTAATTTAAAATTACTCATTCATTTCATTATCATTCAAAGGGGTTTCTTTCTCAATTGGTGTTTCTATGTCTACATCCACATTGTTGATTTCAATTGTCGTTTGATTGTCAATTTCAATTGGGGTTCTAATTTCACATTCAATTGGGGTTTGACTTACAATTCCTTTATCATTATGATTAACACTACTATTTTTTGGTGTTTGATGTGCAATAAAATATTTTACTCTATTTTCAAGAAGAAAATCTAAATGATTTAAAAGAGTAACTTGCTAATACAAAAAGATCAAATTCTTTATCAGAATAAGTTTCATTTGGTTGTGAAGACATACATGTATCCAATAATACATTAGAAGATGCACCTAAATTTTCTCCTATTGTATTTTTTTCTTCAACCTCTGCATCCATCGTGATCTCCTCAATGTTATCCTCTTCTGAGATGATTGTTGAACTCAATGCTCCAACATTGTTCAGTTTTTGAAATCTTTCTCTTCTTTCTTGTCATCATTTTGTCTCCTCTCTATTTGCTGCAACCTCGTCAGCTGTTAGAACCTTCCTTTGCCTCTTTCTGCATTGCTTTGATCCTATATTTGCACTAAAATTTGAATTCAAATTATTCTCTTTATGTCAAATCCAAAACAAGATAAGAAAAGAGAATGTTGATTCAAATTATTCTTTCTGTAGTATGAATATGTCATAAAAATGATTGCATAATTTTCAATCAATTAGATCAGGCCCACAGTGCTATTTTTTTTTGTCTTCAATGGATCTTTAAGAAATGAGCACCCGCTATTTAAATGGAATGGGTGCCTGTTTATAAAATGGGTGCATGTTTCTATTTCAACGGTCCAAATAGAAACAAACACCCATTTTTGAAATTTTAAAACATGGGTGCCCATTTCTTAAAACTACGAGTGGGAACCATATAGTCATCCTGGTTTTTGGTTCGGGGTAGGATTGATCCCACCAAGTCTGTGCTTGGCCTTGCAAAAATATGGCTAAGGCACTTAAATATAAAAAGGTCTTCCTTAATGAATTTTTTGATGAAATGAAAACTCATTATAGTTCTTATTGTACAGATTATAAAAATAAGAATTTAATAGTGATATGAATAATTTAATTAATTTTACAATATTTATTAAGCCAAAGTGGTACCTAAACTTGAAATAGTAAGGCTAACTAAAATTTTAATAACTTTTTTGATTTTATGTTTTTTGAAAAATGAATTATATGACATCAATCTACATAGAATTACTTTCATGGTTAAAAAAAATCAAAAAAAGTGAATTTTTCATCAAATTATGGTGGTTTTACACAAGAGGTTTTGAAAATGTACTTTACAGTCAATTAAAAATTAAGTAAAAAAATATTCAGTAAAAAAAGCAAAAATATTCCCATCAATCTTTGATGTTTTAGGTACCTTTCCCCAAAAGGATTCACAAAAATTCATTTATTTACTTTAAAATAGGGTGGTCGTACACGTGTGTGGTATGGTCCTGAAATAGGCATTTTGAAAAATGGGTTTTTTAACATGCCTACAAAAATGCATTTTCTACCATGTGGGTATTGAAATAAATTACATATTTTAAAAGTAGTCTCCAAGCACTAACTTTTCTATTACTGAAGTTTTATGAGATCCAATCTTTAAGTGCTTCAAATTTTGACATCAATTGACAGAAATTTTAAAAAATGGGGAAAGCACTTCCACTTCTTGCCCAAAAGTGGGACTCAACTTCTTGCAGCCACCCTAACATTAAAGTGGGAACACAGGGAATGCCACTATTCATGGTTGTGTCGGTTGGACTTCAAGTGGGAGATTGTTGGGAATGTGAAGTCCAATGGTCAGATGAATTTATGTATTCATATCTCTTCATGTTATAGCCATGTGTATTTGTATGAATGGATGTGTATAGATCATGAATGGTGTAGTATTAGTAAAACATTAATAAAGATATTTCCCTGCTTTGAGAGTGGATGTAGCCAGATTTGGTGAACCACTATAATTTATTATGTTATGTATTTTGTCTTCACTTCTATTGTTGTTTTTAAATATGTTCATTATTTTTGTCTTCTTGTTTATAACTAACATTTCCTTGGGCAAAATTTTAATTTTAAGCATTGTGGATATCATAATTAAACATAATTTAAATGCTTTTGGTTCAAACACTTGAACACCCACTAATCTAATCATTAAGAGCTATTGAAAAATAATACATTAACATCCACGCATCCATGAGTTTGCATACTATTTTAGTTTGGAGAAACAACTTTCATATAGCTCTATATGTTTGAGCTCACATAATTTATATGTATGCGTTGATAGTGATAAAAAAGTAATGAGAATAAAACCTCTCAAGAAATACTATGGCAGTTTCCTAAAGATACTTTTGTGTCTCCTAAGATCACAAGGTGGAAGAAAAATCATGGAAGTCCATAATGGTACAAAGTTTCTTGGAAACACTACCCTAGGAATGTATTACAAAATATTTCTCAAGTGTCAACAACCACTTCTCAACATCTAAGCTCTCTAAAGAACCCTCAAAGTTAAGTGGATGTGCTTGAAGGATATCTCTCATGTACCTTGCTAACACATTGTTCTCATTCACTACCTATTTAAATATCCTTCAAGTTGGCTCTTATGAGGATACTATTTTCACACTAGAACAACAAGGGCTCTAGAGAATTTTCTGAAACCACCTTGGAGTTGTGATATTGCTATCAGGATTCAACTGTGTATTTTTTTTAGTCAAACTCATTGACCCATGTTTCATGAATAATGGTTCACATGAACCCATCTCTCATGAGAATGAATGTAACACTTAGAACTCATTTCATCTAGATGATGCACTCAGAGGTGAAGTGTTGAGAGTTCCCAGTAGGTCACCCATCCTAGTGTTACTCCATCTCGAGTGCGCTTAACTACAGAGTTTCCTTCGTGGCTTAACACACTCTAATTAAAACCCCATTTGTAAAACCTTCAAAAAAAATTGTGCCTTATGAACCATTCACCTTGGAGTTTCTCTTCTCTATTTTCCATGGATTTATGGGAATACACTAAGTGATATATCTCCTAATGAGGAACTAACCTTGCTAATATCTCCTAAAAAGGGGAAAATAACCTATCATGCTTTGAAAGAATTCTCCAGTTGTTCTAACCAGCAGTTGGAGAGTGTACACTTCAAACCTTTTATGACCCCCAACTATGATTTTAATTTTCATCATAATGAATATATATTTTCCTAGGAGGAATCCCTTCTTTAAAAAAAATGTATCTAGGTTAGCACCTCAATAAAACTGGCTATAATACCATACAAAGGCATACCAACAAATAAACAATAACACATAAATCATATAAACCCAAGCTTCAAATGGTTCAACCTAGGATCTTATACCAAATGCAATACCCTAAACTACATGCACAAGATATTGGCTAATCAAAAAATCCATTTACTATTTTATTTTTTTGAAAGAAAAATGTTAAAATTTAAGATATGAAAATTACATGTCAAACTACACATTAATTTTCACACCAAGAATTATATCAAGTAGAGTCACACACACACATGACAATAATACCATTTCAAAACACTTAAATCATGGAACAAGTCATCACAAAAAATGATGGGGAGCTCCTCTCCTAGAGTCTTTTGGCTCTCTCTAAGACCTTCTCTTGGTCTTCTTTAGGGTCTCTATCTCTACCCTAACTAGAGGATTCCTCTTTGATCCCCATTTTTCACTAGAAGCTCTTCACCAACTTCAACCTCTTCACTAAGCTCTCCTTTGTAACCTTCTTGCATCCATGGCTCTACTAGCCTCATACCACTCCAATGGTTTCAAATTCTTAAGGATTTGTTTCCTAACTCCCCTTAGATCTAATGCAACCCCTATGGATTCAATTTTGTGGATCCTTCACCCATTTTCCAATCAGGTTCCAAATTACTAGTCTTTTAGGCCTTGTAGCCTTTTTAGGCCTATTAGCCCTCCTAATCACTAAAAAGGTGATTTTTTTCCTAAAACCCCTTAACCCTCCTAGAAAAAAATTGCATATTATTTGTGGGTTTTTCCTCCCCTTTAATATTTTCTAGGTATTTGATTCCAATCTTGTCTATATAATGGACTTTCACCAAACCCCTAAAAATAAGGGTTTCTAGGGCATGATGGCTAATTTGGATTCTTAAACTTTTTCCATAAATCTAATGAGCTCCTCTAAACTCCTCCTTCAATCAAATGGTTTTTACCTCATGACCCTACACTCCACTGTCACTTATTGGCACATACCAATCAACTAGCAATCATCATTGTTGGTGCACTACTCAGTCACCCTAGCCAGAATAGCTAGTACTCACCTAGGGCCTGAAATTTCTCAAGCTTTCCCTGCACACACACACACACACACACACACACACACACACACACACTCCAAAAGACATATTTACAAATTTTATACAAGTCTCTAATGGATTCCAAGTGTTCATGGAGTTTGAACCACGAGAACACCAAGCAAAGCCATCTTTTACATGACTGGACCAAAACTAGCCAGTGAACTCACAAAATCCAAAGATTTAAAAAAAAAAGCTAACCAGAAAGAACAATTAACTAATATAATTCCACAAAGAACTAATAAATTACATTTTAAACACTCTCCATGTTTTCATTCAATCTATAAAAGTGATGGATGATGGCTCTGTATCTTAATTACACTACAAAATTGTTCTTTGCAAACACTAGTTCATACAATATGAAATCTAACTGTTAGATTAGGGTTGAAATAACCTTGTATACTTCCATCCCACCTTTCTAGACCCTCTGGTTGGGATTTGGGCATCATAAGAGCCGATTCCTAAAAACTAGGAAATGTTGTCATGATAACTTTTAAAAGTTGTCATGACAACTTTGACAACTTTTGTCAAAATGACACGTTCTCAATTTTGAAGGTCCTAATTGGTTCCAAACCTTACCAAATGACCTCAAATGGATTACTAACATTAAAAACTTATAAATCTTCCCACTTTGGTACTTTGTTCAACCCTTTGACTTTTGGTTGACTTCTAGGTTCTAGACCCTAGAATCAACTAGACTCAACAACACACAAACCCTAATCTTTCCTAACACTAATTACACCTAAAAACACACTAGGGACTTTATAGATTATTCCTTATTCATGGATGGTTGGAAAAACCAACCTACAAGCCAAAAATGACTAAAGGTCTTCCTAAAGACCTTAGGGTGCTCATGCACCATCCTCCCCCTGCAACAAGAAAGTTAAGGTACCTGTGGTGTCAGGAACTCCTCACTAATTCCATGCTTCTTGAAGTCACTCTTAGTTATCCAAGTGGCTTCTGACTCTAGTTTTTGTCTCCACTTCACTATATGCTCCATATAGACTTTGTGTCTTGTCTTCTTCTTTACTCTTGAATCCAATATCCTTTCCACTTGTGGCTTGACTTGTTCCAGAGTCTTGAGCTCTCCCATATCCTTATGCTCCTCTATATTTTACTAAAACTCATCCATATCTAGCCCCTTATACTTGATCAAATCCATCACATTGAAGATTGGAGAGATTGACATCTCATTGGGCAACTCCACCTTGTAAGCATTGGACCCATACTTATCCAATATCTTGCAAGGTCCAATTATTTTCATCTGTAGCTTACTAGGTATCCCTTTTTGTAGTCTCGCCTTATTCAGGAACACCATTACTAACTCACCCACTTCAAACTACAAATCTCTTCTTCCATCATCTCTTTTTACCTTCAACTTCTGATTAACTTCCTTCATTGATTATGCAAAGTCATCAACATGTCCACTAACTCCCTCATATCCTTTGAGGTCTCTTAGCTCCATCACACCCCTTGGATGTGCCCCATACACAATCTCAAATGGACTTTTCCCTGTAGTCCTATTTGTGATATTATTATAGGCAAATTCTACCTATGGAATAACTTGCTCCCTCCCTTGTCCACATTCCTTTGTCAAACATCTAAGAAAGTTCCCAAGAACTCTATTTATTACTTCAGTCTTCCCATCTATTTGAGGATGATAGGCAGATCCATGAGATAAGTTTGTACCCAGTCTCTTATGTAGGGTCTTCCAAAAGGGCCCCATGAACTTCACATCCCTGTCTACAACAATTCTCATTAGTAGGCCATGAATCCTCACTATTTTCCTGAAGAAAAAGTAGTAAATATGGTTGGCACCATGTGTTGTTTTTCATGGTTTGAAGTGGCTCATTTTACTAAACCTGTCTACCACTACAAACACAATGTCTAAACTAGTTGGATTCCTAGGTAACCCCACTATGAAGTCCATACTTATGCACTCCCAAGGTCTACTTGGGATGGGTAATGGCTAGTAAATTCCTGCATTTGATGAAGTGCCTTTAGCCTTCTGATATATGTCACACTGCTCCACATATCTTCTCACTTCCTTCTGCATCTTTGGCCAACAATAGAAACTTTCCACTAAGTCCAATGTCTTATTTAGTCCAAAGTGTCCACTTAGGCTCCCATTATGTTTCTCCTGAATGAGGTTCTCCCTCATTGATCCTTTTGGAACACAAATTTTATTTCCTTTGAATAGAAACCCATTCTACAATGTATACTCTACAAACTCACTATGAAAGTGATTCTCAAAATCTTTGCACACATTCATATAGGTCTTTAAAACCTTCAACTCCTATACTTTGAAATTAAATCTCTTGGATGGTGAGTATTCTCCTACTAAGGGCATCTGCAACTTTGTTTTTCACCCCCTTCTTATGTTTTATAGTGAAGGTATATGACTGTAGGAACTCCATCCATTTTATGTGCCTCAAGCTAAGCTTGTCTTGAGTGTTTATGTAACGCAATGCTTGGTTATCTATAAAGACAACAAACTCTTTAGGAAATATATAATGCCTCCACTTCTTTAAGGCTTGCACAATAGAATATAGCTCCAAGTCATAGGAGTAGTACCTAGACTTAGCCTCATTTAGTCTTTCACTAAAAAAGGCCACAAGCCTACCTTCTTGACTTAGGATAGCTCCTACTGCAATTTTTCTTGCATCATACTCCATAATGAATGGTTTTTCAAAGATAGGTAACAATAATATAGGTTGAGTGGCTAATTCTCTTTTCAACCTTTCAAACCCCTCATTAGCTGCCTTATTCCATATGAATTTAGTCTTCAATCCTCCTTTGATAGTCTCTAGGATTGGAGCACAAATCTCACTGAATCTCCTAATGAACTTCCTATAGAATTGGGCTAACCCATGGAATCTCCTAACTTCTATGCATGTCTTAGGAGTAGGATAGTTCAATATATCCTCTACTTTCTCTTTATCCATATAGCCTCTAGTTCAATATCACCCTTGGAAACTACAAAGCCAAGGTAGACTAGCTCTTCCTTCATGAACTCACTCTTCTCAAGGTTTATGGTGAGTTTCTCCTCCTGAAACCTTCAACACTAACTCCAAGTGTTTCATATGATCCTCTTTGGTTTTAATAAATATGAGGATGTCATCTAAATAGAAAACTACAAAAACTCTTATATAGTCCTTCAAGACCTCATTCATCACCCTCATAAAGGTGCTTGGTGCATTGGTAAGCCCAAAGGGAATAATTAACCATTCTGGTGCAGGAGCACCTTGGCACAAGGATACACACTAGGAGGATAATGAATATTTTGAATTTAATCATCCATTATGTATTCATGTTATTGTGAGTCCATTGAATCGTAATGTAAGGCTAATGAGCCATTTTTGTAAAGGTTTTTCATAGTTGTCCATTTAGAACCTAGTTTGGTCAAAAGGTCAAAATTGCATAAAAGGCCATGAAAAGGCTAGGAAGTATGTAAAAGGCATTAAATATATTATTTGGACATGTCTAGGGTATTTTTACAAAGTGTGGAGTCATTTTTATAAAGTGTCACAAAAGTTGTCAAAATGCATAGAAAGTTGCAAAAAAATAAACAATGCAAAAATGCATTAAAGTTGTAAAAGAGAATATGAAAGGTTATAAGGGTGGTTGGGTAGTTTATAACTACCAAAATATGTATAAATATTTTGTATTGGTCGAACCAAATAATTATTGGAAGAATAGAGAAGGAAGAGAATATTTTGGGAACAAATTAGTTTGTTTTAAACTTGCATTTTGATTGGTGTTTTCTGTTATGTTGCTATTTCCATGCCTTTTACAGCCATTTACAGCCTAGAAACCCTATATATTTATAATATATTTAAATTATAATGAATTATCCTTCTCATCCTTTTGTTTTGGTTCAATTTCATTAAAAAATCAATAAGTTATGCACGTTTTGGGAAAGGTTATTGTTTGCAGTTTCCAGGATTCCTGAGAATAGTCATGTTGTACTATTTGGTACAAACACATATGGATGAATCTAAAGTTATAGTTGGATTCATTGAAATTATATATGAATAATCTTTCATTTCCATTTGGTCTTAGTTATTTTGATGAATATTTTTGAAATTTGTAGTGTTCTTGGTAAGAACTTGTTTTAAACGATTTGCAATGGAGTGACAGTCAATGATTTCTGATTATCTCATGATTTAACAATGGAAAAACTATTTTTCTTAAATTTTGGTAAGCTATATTCATATAGGTTTCAAATGAATTTTGTCTTATTCAAAATGGATTTATTTTGTGAAAGATATGTGATTCCCTAGACAGATTTGGAGAAAAGTGTTTCTATTTTATGACAGAAAAATGGGTCTTGGTACAGAGATCATAACTTTTTATTGAAAGATTGGATTTTTCTAAGTTTGGGATATATTTTGAGGAACCTAATTATCTAGAGGTAAATAAAAAGGTATTTTCAATATGATATCTAGTTCAGAAGTTATGAATAAATGGTTGCAAGATAGATATGTGTGATAGTTTTGAAGTTGTTTGTTAAAAGAACCAAAGAAACATTTTGTTGTTGATTGATCTTGTGAAAAATATGCCTCTATTCAATTATTTCAATGATAAAATCAAGATTGGATCATAAATATCCTAGGGTTGATAGTTTATGTAGCAGAAAATTTCATCAATTGGTATCAGAGCCCAGCAAAAGATCTGGGTTGGTTGTTTGTGGTTTGTGTACTTGTTTTAGTTGTAGGGTTATTATCCATCAAAGTTGCAATAAGGAAGTTTATGAAGATGTGTGTGGAAGACCTAAGAAGGGGTCTTGATATTTTCTCCATAAAGATGAAGTTGGGTATAAGTTGAAAAGAGAGAACCCACTAAGAGAGAGTGGTAGTGCATCTTCCAAGGTCTTAGATGGGTAAGATGGTAGTATGTTGGTAGTTGTGTAACAGAAAGATGTATGGTGGATTTTTGGGAACCTTTGAGTTGCAACCATTGATGCTCCACTGATAGGGGAATTAGAGAATAAGATTTAAAGGATAGTCCTATGTCCTTGAAGAAAAATTTTCTGAGGAAAGAGGCATGAAGAGGATGAGGTAAATGAAGACAAATGACAAGGTTTTGGTATAATTTGTTTGCAGGTTATTGGTTCCATGTTTCCAAGGGACTTGGAAACTTTTGAAGGCTGGGAGTATGGTGCAGGTGAACTTGGGCACAAGGATATACACCAAGAGGGTAATGGAAATTTTTAATTTAATCATACATTATGTATTCATGTTATTGTGAGTCCATTTAATCATAATGTAAGGCTAATGAGCCATTTTTGTAAAGGTTTTTCATAGTTGTCCATTTAGAACCTAGTTTGGTCGAAAGGTCAAAATTGCATAAAAGGCCATGAAAAGGATATAAAGTATTTAAAAGGAATTAAATATATTATTTGGACATTTCTAGGGTAGTTTTACAAAGTGTGGATTCATTTTTATAAAGTGTCACAAAAGTTGTCAAAATGCATAGAAAGTTGCAAAAAAAGAAACAATGCAAAAATGCATTAAAGTTGTAAAAGAGAATATGAAAGGTTATAAGGCTGGTTGGGTACTTTATAACTACCAAAATATGTATAAATATGTTTTATTGGTCTAACCAAATCATTATTGGAATAATAGAGAGGGAAGAGAACATTTTGGGAACAAATTGGTTTGTTTTAAACTTGCATTTTGATTGGTGTTTTTTGTTATGTTATTGTTTCCAGGACTTGTATGTCTATGTATGGCCTGGAAACCCTATAGATTTATAATATATTTAAATTATAATGAATTATCCTTCTCATCCTTTTTTTTTTGTTCAATTTCATTAAAAAATGAATAAGTTATGCACGTTTTGGGAAAGGTTATTGTTTGCAGTTTCCAGGATTCCTGAGAACAGTCATGTTGTACTATTTGGTACAGACACATATGGATGAATCTCAAGTTCTAGTTGGATTCATTGGGAATATATATGAATAATATTTCATTTCCATTTGGTCTTAGTTATTTTGATGAATATTTGTGAAAGTTGGAGTGTTCTTGGTAAGAACTAGTTTTAAACGGTTTGCAATGGAGTGACAGCTAATGATTTCTGATTATCTCATGATTTAACAATGGAAAAAATATTTTTCTTAAATTTTTTTAAACTATATTCATATAGGTTTCAAATGGATTTGGTCTTATTCAAAATAGATTTGTTTTGTGAAAGATATGTGATGCCCTAGATGGATTTGAAGAAAAGTGTTTCTATTTTATGACAGGAAAATGGGTCTTGGTACAGAGATCATAACTTTTTATTGAAAGATTGGATTTGTATAAGTTGGGGATATGTTTTAAGTAACATAATTATCTAGAGTTCCATCAAAATGTATTTGCAATATGATTTCTAGTTCAGAATTTATGAATAAATGGTTGCAGGATAGATATGTGTGACAGTTTTGAAGTTGTTTGTTAAAAGAACCAAAGAAACATTTTGTTGTTGATTGATCTTGTGAAATATATACCCATATTCAATTATTTGAATGATAAAATGAAGATTGGATCATCAAGATCCTAGGGTTGATATTTTATGTAGGAGAAAATTGCATCACATTCATATAACCCCTCTGTAGTCCTAAATTCAGACTTCCACTCATCACCTTCCTTCATCCTAATTTGATAGTACCCTCTCTTCAAGTCAATTTTAGAGAACTAATTAGCACCCCCCCCCAATAAATCCATCAAGTCTTCTATTCTAGGAATTGTAAATCTATACTTGATAGTTATCCTATTTATTTCCCTAGAATCAGTACACATCCTCTACTTACCTCCCTTCTTAAGCGCCAACACCACTGGGACAACACAAGGGATGATGTTTTTTCCTAATCACTCCTTGATCCAACAACTCTTGCACCTTCCTGGCTATCTCCTTTTTTTTCTCTGGTGTCATCTTGTATGCAGATTTGTTTGGCAAGGATGCTCCTGGTATGAATTCAATTTGATGACTTATCTCCCTCTTTGTTGGTAGTGAAGCTAGTGTACCCTCACAAATTATATCCTTGAACTGATCCAATAGTTCTCTCACCTCTTTTGGCATAGTTGCTTTCTTATGAGTCTCCTCCTCTTTTGGCTCTAACAATATTGCATAGCCAACTTCTTCATCCTTCATATTCCTTAGGAATTATTTTCCATTCATCAACATGGCACTAGATTATGCCTTCTCCACTATGTCCTCTTCTATTAAAGACTGTATTTTGAAAGTTACCCCATTTTTCTTGAAGAAGTACTTGTTATCCTTCCCATTATGGATAGCTTCTTTGTCATACTACCATGGTCTTCCAAGAAACAAATAGCAAGCATCCATTGGAAACACATCACATAGTATCCTATCCTAATACTTTCCAATGGAAAATTCTACCCACACTTTTTCATTCACCAAGATATTATGGCCCTTATTCAACCATGTAACTTTATAAGGACACACATGTGGGATTTTAGTGAGCTTCAAATTCTCTACTGCCTCCTCAGATATAATATTATCTATTTACCATGAATCAATGATCACCTTGCACACTTTTCCCAATATCTTTCACTTTACTCTGAAAAGAGCCCTCCTCTACTTGTGCTCATCTTTGGTGGGTGTCTTGATCAGTATTCTTCTCAACTTAAGGTGTTCTCCTTTCTCTGAATCTAGGCTCACCTCTGATTGTTTAGAGCAATCTTCTTCTTGGACATAAGTTATCTTCTTCTCCCCTTGTAAGGATGTTGGTTTATATAGGCACCTATATACAAGATGTCCCAACTATCCACAATTGTAGCATTTCATAGAAGAAAAGTGAGAGCTTCTCCCAAAACCTCCTGATCTTCCTCTAGCACTGTTATATGAACTTCTTCCTCTGTTATTGTATCCACCCCTACTACTTGTTTCTTGTCCTTTCTCTAAATATCTAGAGTCACTTTGTTCTCTACTGTCACTACCTCTACCACTTGAACCTCCTCTATGGCCACCTTTGTTGTCTCTACCCCTTCCTCTACCTCTGGAGCTGGAATCCTGCCTCTTCTTAAGTTTCTCTTCCACTTTCAAAGCCATTTGAAAACAACTATGAATGGAAGTTAGGGTAAAGAGACTAAGTTCCTCTTTAATTTTCCACCTTAATCCATTAAGGTATCTTGCAACTTTGATTCTCTCTATCTCCTGGATTCTTGATCTAAGACAATTTTTTTGAAATTCTTCGGTATAGGCTGGCACATCTAGGTATTTTTTTCTAAGGTTTCAACTCTTCTTATGCAGCTAAATGTCATAATCTTCTGGAAGGTAATTCTCCTTCACCTTTACAACCATTGTCTTCCAATTTTCTATGGGCTTCTTTCCCTCTTTCTCCCTTTCTTCCTACAAGAATTACCACCATGTGAGTGCTTGCCCTCTTAGCCTTGACTTGGCTATCTTCACCTTTTGTGCTTCTATAATCCCATCACACTCGAAGTGATTCTTCATCCCTTCAAGCCATTCCATGACCATTTCAGTGTCCATCTTACCAGAGAATACTGGTATTCCTTCTAGATCCTTCCAACTCAATGCCTCGAGTGCTTTGAGGAATACTTCCTTAGGTAGAAGAGGATCAGGCTATGGTTCTACCTCATCTTCTACTAGTTTCTTTCCTTTATCTATCTCTTCATTCATTTCTTCTCTTATCTTACTAGCAGTCTCTACCACTTCTACCATATTGATCTTCATTTCCTCCATTGCTTCTTTAAGAAGCCTATTCTTGATTAGTTGCTCTGACAAATCCTTGGCCAATTCTGCATTGGTCACCATGATGTTCTCACCTATAGATTCACTCCACTCTAATATGCACTAATCCCCTCCCAAGCCTTTCAATGGCTCTGATACCAATTTTATGGGGAGCTCCTCTCCTAGAACCTTCTATCTCTCTCTTTAAGACCTTCTCTTGGTCTTCTTTAGGGTCTCTATCACTACCCTAACAATATTATTTCTCTTTGATCCCCATTTTTCACTAGGAGCTCTCCGCCAACTTCAACCTCTTCACTAAGCTCTCCTCCATAACCTTCTTGCATCCATGGCTCCACTAGCCTCCTACCACTCCAATGTTGTCAAATTCTTAAGGATTGGTTTCCTAAATCCTCTTAGGTCTAATCCAACCCCTATGGATTCAATTTTGTGGATCCTTCACCCATTTTCCAATCGGGTTCCAAATTACTAGTCTTTTAGGCCTTGTAGCCTTTTTAGGCCTATTAGCCCTCCTAATCACTGAAAAGGTGATTTTTCTCCTAAAACTCCTTAACACCCCTAGAAAAAAATTGCATATTCTTTGTGGTTTTTTCCTCCCCTTTAATATTTTCTAGGTCTTTGATTCCAATCTTGTCCGTATAATGGACTTTCACCAAACCCCTAAAAATAAGGGTTTCTAGGGCATGATGGCTGGTTTGGTTTCTTAAACTTCTTCCACCGGTCTAATGAGATCCTATGAACTCCTCCTTCCATAAAATGTTCTACACCTCATGCCCCTACACTCCACTATCACTGATTGGCACATACCAATCAACTGGCAATCATCATTTTTTTTGTACTACTCAGCCACCCTAGCCAGAATAGCTAGTACTCACCTAGGGCCTAAAATTTCTCAAGCTTCCCCTGCACACAAACACTCCACAAGCCATATTTACAAATTATATACAATTATCTAATGGATTCCAAGTGTTCATGGATTTTTAACCACGGGAACACCAAGAAAAGCCATCTTTTACATGACTGGACCAAAACTGGCCAGTGAACTCACAGAATCCAAATATTTAAACAAAAGCTAACAAGAAAGAAAAATTAACTAATATAATTCCACAAAGAACTAATAAATTAAATTTAAAACACTCTCCATGATTTCATTCAATCCATTCAATCCATAAAAGTGATGGTTGATGGCTCTGTAGCTTAATTACACTGCAAAATTGTTCTTTGCAAACACCAGTCCATACAATATGAAATCTATATGTCAGATTAGGGTTGAAATAACCTTATATACTTCCATCCCACCTTTCTAGACCCTTTGGTCAGGATTTGGGCATCATAAGAGCCGATTCCTAAAAACTAGGAAATGTTGTCATGACAACTTTTAAAAGTTGTCATGACAACTTTTAAAAGTTGTCATGACAACTTTGACAACTTTTGTCAAAATGGCACTTTCTCAATTTTGAAGGTCCTAATTGGTTCCAAACCTTACCAAATGACCTCAAATGACTTACTAACATTAAAAACTTAAAAATCTTCCTAGTTTGGTACTTTGGTCAACCCTTTGACTTTTGGTTTACTTCTAGGTTCTAGACCCCTAGAATCAACTAGACTCAACAACACACAAAACCTAATCTTTCCTAACACTAATCAAACCTCAAAACACACTAGGGACTTTATAGATTAGTCCTTATTCATGGATGGTTGGCCAAACCAACCTACAAGACAAAAATGACTAAAGATCTTCCTAAAGACATCAGGGTGCTCCTACACCAAAAAACCTAAAAGAGAGTGGAAGCCCATCATGCTAATGATTGGGTTCAAACCCATGATCACATCCTCTCATAAACACAAGGGTGAGCTGAGGGTATCACCCACATTTAATTCATAGCTCAACCACACTTGACAATACTAAGCCTTAGAATTTGTCAAAATAAGACAATTGATTATCCTATTGACTATCCTCTACCAAATTATTCTTCTTTAATGGGATTACCACACTCCCCATGTTACTCTAGTGTGGTTTTTAGTTTAATCCCCTTCCTAACTATGTGGACCAAACTTCTCATATGTCTAGAACTTCTTGCACAAAATTAAACTTATTAGAAATATAGTACCTAGGATTCATACTTGAATTTTCCCTAAGTATGATACAAAGGATGGGTATTATACTTTCCCCAATTTCAGTACCTAAGATGGGTATGAGAATTTGATTAAGATGTGTATCAAACTTTCTCAACAATTTCATATCTAATATGAATTTCTGACCTTCCTGAAGCTTGGAATCAGTGACCAAATATTGGATATTTTCCAAGTTTAATACCTTAGTTAGGTATTATACTTGATATTGTATAGCCAGAAAATGGAAGCACTTCCATGGTAGACTGGTTTAGCCTTCTAAGTAGGTGGGTTGGGTTTATATCAAGCACCTTGAATGGGTTCTTGACTTTGACCTAGCTTTCCCCCTGTTCTGCCTCTTTTTCCACTTCTTTCCATCTAGTTTTTTGGCATCTTGGACTGCAGATCTGAGGTTTTTGACCTCAGGGTCAAGGTCAACCTTTTGGGTATATGTCAACCTAGACCTTGACCTAGGTCAAGGTCAACCTCAACCCTAACCTAGGTCAAGGTCAACCTCAACCTTGACCCAGGGTTTAAATCTTAGGGTCCCACAGTTTCCTGATGTCGGTCTTTGCAAAAAGTCATTTCCCACTTCCGGGTCGGCTGTTTCGGGTTCCGAATTGGTGATTCCTAAATTATATTTAACTTAGGTCCTGTCCTAGGGGTAAAGGCTTTAATGGTAATTTAATTATCCTATGTCAGCCTCCTTATAAGATTGTGTCCTAATTTCATATAAAAGGAATCCTTTCTCTCTCATTTTATCTAAGTCTTCCAAGTGCAAAAAGCTCTAACCAATATTTTGTCAAGAAGCGAAAGGTTCAAGCATCCATTGTTCTACATGTTCCCAAGATCTCAAGGTGTTCAATTCTTCCTCTCAAGAATTAAATTTCTCCATTGAAGATCAAGGATTCAAGCTTTCAAGCCTTTGAAGGGATTTGGTTCAAACATTCAAGATTTATCATTCAAGCCCTAGATCTAGCCATCATGATGGTGTGATCTTCCTTCAAGATCCTTTGTGCATCCTCAAGACTCTTTAATCATCTCTTCAAGGTGGATTCCAAGCATACAATCATGGAGGTTTATGGTTTCTAAATTCCATGCTTTCATACTTACATACTTGCTTACATTTGAATTACAATTGCATATCTATTCAATATCATAGCTTCATTGTTAGATTCAATTCTACTACTTGCTAGCATTCTTATTTCAATTATTTATTTCAAGTTTAATTCCTAAATTAGGGTTTGACTAAGGCAAACCCCTCCCCCACAACAAACAAACCTTTTTTTCTTCCAAGTACAGGTTCAGGACTATGGATTTGAACCCAGATCTGGATACCCTTTTCAGCCAACTTCTGGGGTCCACGAACAGATTTTCTATCAAACCTGTGTAGGTCAAGGTCGACATTATTGGGTTAGGGTCAACATTTGTGGGTCAAGGTCAACCTTTTTCATAAGACAAAGTTAGATCACAAAAATATTTCTGGGTTTTGTTCGTCTCTGCGTTCAAGTTTCGGATCATACTTCAGTTTTTCCAGAAACAGTCTACAGACCTCAGAAAATAGCATTCTTTGATCTAAAATATTTCAAGGTTAGTGTATTTCTCATATCTATTTCAATTCAAATCCTTAATCATTCCAAATCTATCACACATTTACATTCATTCACACACATTTTAAGAGGGAAACCTAGGATCTCCTTCTTTATTCTTATTTCCAATAGATTGATTCATTTATGCATTGATCCTTTTTGGGTTGATCAATTTG
>MU226566.1:1673063-1707903 GCA_018584345.1 Thuja plicata
TAGTAAGGGGGAGCATATACTCTGGGGGAGTATACAAAGCAGCAACAGTGAAGAGGAACTTTTGATGAGGATATTGAGAAGATTGTAAAAAGAAGGAAGACACTTTGAGTTGATGATATCATATGTTGCCATCAATGTCAAAGGGAGATATTGTTGGAGATTTGCTTCTATGCAAATAATTGATTATATGTTTGTCATTGATGAAAACATATAATATACAGCAGTGTTCTATATGCAATTATCAGTACAAATTTTCTGGAGCTATGTGTGTTCATTTCCATGATGTATACATGTTCTAGATGTTATGTGCATTCACACCAAGTCAGATATGAAGTTTCAGTTGAGTTATGCTAATCAGTTATGACTGTTACAGAGATTGAAGACTATCTGTGAAGAGTCGATGTAATTACATTATTTCTTGAGTTGCACCTATCTTTGGGATATGTGTGTTTGTATTCATGTTTAGTTATGAGTTAAAGATAATTATCTAAATGTTCCAAACATGTTCTATCAGAATTGTGAAGTTGGAGTTAATTTGGTGGAGCCGACTTTGTGAAGCATCACGTCTATTCAGTCTGAGTTGTGTGTTTCTAATTAGGTTGCATGGATGATGTGGCTGACTAAAGAAGTATTGAAGGGACTCCTAGAGCCGACAAAGATCACATCCTTTGGAGAAGATACTTATAGTAGTTCATTTGATGAACGCCAAGTGTGAATGAGAATAATAAAGACAAAAAAAGTATAGAACAGAATGTCCATTGTTTTGGGATAGTAGAGAAATTTCATTCATTAAGAAAAGATCTATGTGAAGAAGAAGTGGAAGTATACAATACACTGGAACTAATCAAGATAGCAGGTCTACTTAAATAGTTCATCTATCAGATATAGTGTATATTTGTTATACTGAAGGTTGCAGCCTTCATCATTTTAGCAGTGAGCTTTTGGACAGTGAGTCCTCACCCCTAACACGGTTACTTGTAAAAGACTCCTAACAAGGTTTGACCTTTAACGAGGTCTCTGTACTTATTACATTGTAAAGAAAAACTCCTAACAGGGTTGCAAGATCTCTTAACAGGGATAATCATAGTCAAGTACAATTCTTTGTGGGTGCTAATTCCCACTGGGGTTTTTACCTATTTGGTTTCCCTGTAACCAAAATTGTTGTGTTCTCTATTATGTTATCTGAATGTGCATTTACTTTATGTTAATAGATATATAAATAAAGAAAAGAATATAAGTAGCTGATAATTGATTCACCCCCCTCCCTCCTCTCAGTTATCCTTTAGGACTATTCTAACAGTCACTTCATACCTTCTTTCCTAAGAGAACCAATACGAATAATATGAATAGTCATAAGGTTACATAGGCTATCATAAGATGCATTTTGATCTTTTCCAAGGCCACAACATTAACACTCCCTCTTGGACTTGAGGGAAGATAATAAAGACCTCTAGTATGATGTTTATCTCAATGAGTTGTAGTCTCATGATGTATGGAATGCCTTAATCAGGGATTATATCCACGTGCATCTCATCGACGACTCTATCCATGAGTTCCCACTACTATAATCTTAGAATTGTTTTACCTTCAATAGTGAACTCCCTCTCAATCAATATGATTGAGTTTGTCACAAGTTAACCGAATCATCTATTTCCTTAGAAGCTAAATTTATCCAACTTCTTGACCATTCTGAAGATGTCAAACTCCCTCTGAATCTAGATTTCATATGCTTTCGTCCTTTTCAAATATTTTCAAGTATTGCCTTTCGTAAGATGAGCCCATTAATATAATACTCATACCCATTGTCCTTCTTCATAACATATCAGTTTCATTCTGATCCTTATGTTAATTTTCTTCTTTACTAATGTCATCTCATTATGATAACTACCAATTAGATGTTGACTTTATACATTATCGATATCTAATTATATTAAGCATTGGTTACTATCCCACTTGTACTATCCTTTTTTTTATTAACTTAGATAGTTGGGAAAATTACCTTAACTTATCCTTCTCACTTCATTGAATGATGCTATGCATGATATAAATGATGTGTGTGTAACCAATTTATAATGTTTTCAACAATTATTTTTTTCATGCCAATTCAAATATGCAGATATGTTGGTTGAATGTTCTGTCATCTTCAATAATTATCTGAGTAAGATTGTATGTTAACTGATCTCCCTCTTCTATTCTGACCAATCTAGACTCCTTCCTTGTGGATTTGTATCAGCCTCCAATCTGTTCTCCTCTCCATTGCATAATACATATATCCCATGTGTTAATTCCTATTCCATTGATTTGTATTTCAGTGGAGAAACATTCAATGCAATTTAGTGGAGAACAAATGGCTGATCAATATATAATCCATTGATCTGTTCTTCTCTCTATTTATTGTTGCAGCTAGTCTAAACCTCCTTAAATCTCCATTGCCTTTCCACTGCCTTGATTATTTTTCAACAAGCCTTCAACATATACAAATCATATGTCTCTAAAAATTGTTTCATACATTGCATATAATAATAACATTATACATGCTCAATCCACCTTTTTCTTATCTCAGTGTTCACACCCTTTCTTATTCAAAATGAAAATCTTTTATAGACATCTTCATATATGTCAACTAAGAGCATATCATTAGGAAGTTTAAGAGAAGTTACAACCAACCTTATCTGTTCTTATTATCTACCTGTCATCGTGGCTTGTTTCTAAACAATATGCTCTTCTTGAGAAAGCATCACAACTTCAATCAAATGATTAAATCATATAAACACTAATCTTATGATTTTCAAATGGATTTAAGACATGTTTATAATAACAGATGTCAGTATGTAAAGGTGGCTGATATTGTCATTACAAAATAAATCAGATGTGTCACCGTTTCAATACTTGAGCCCAATAGATATCTTGCAATATTAAGGAACAACTGCCCGTGCATATTCATCACCACCCATGTATATATTGTGATTAAAAAGACTATACGTGGTGTTTAGATGTAGAGTTTGATCTCGCCACATGCGGAATATATATTCCATAATATCAAGTCAGGTTTGTTATAGTCGACACGATTGTTATTCTCCAGAATTCTCAAAAAAATTTGGATACATGGAGAGACCATTTCACTCCATTTGAGATTGAATACATAAACTCAAGGATACACATAGATAGACGTATCTTTCTGGAAAGTTCACCCACATTGTTTCTTATCTGATGTAATAATTTTGTATTAGCAATGACTTATCATGGTTGGTCTGCAATGTACTATCATTCTATCTCATATTTTATTTCTTTGCTTGTGCAATGAATCTACCATTTTTCTCTGGTTGTAACTATATACTCATGCAATTTGGTTTCTTATCCATGGTATATTACTTCTATTGTAATCTATATAATGTATATAAAATAATCTCCTTCATCTTTATATTTTCTTATCGCCAACACATCTAAATTTTTCAGTCTTCTTCTTATTCGATGACTCTATATCTATGTCAGGTTTCCTTCTTTATTTGATATCTTTTCTAGGATCATATGCCAAGTTGATTCAATGGTTCTCTCCTGATCTCTATTCTTGTCTGCCATGGTTGTTCCTAGTCTCCTCCAGTCTTATCAATCCACATATGATCCTCGACCATACACGGTACTACCATCCATAGCCAATTTATCATCGATTGTGTGTCAATATATTTTATTCTCTTATAGGTTAGGCTATGATACCATGTTGTAAAATCAAGATCGTCCTATAGAGAATATATATGAGTGTTGTACTAAAATAGATTACCAATAGGAATGCATATCTTTAATAGAGAGAATCTAATATGCTATATTAAATATAATTGTTATTTAATATATACTGAATTATATATATGCTCATGCAAGTTCTTTATGTATGTTGTAGTAGTAATATAAACATGTTATTAGTATTTTTCTACAGCATACATAAAGATGTATAAGTATAAATCTTAATAGTCATGTCTATGTAGAGACATGACTGTTTGTGGCTTATGCCACGTAGAACCATGTCGTTACATAGACATGGCGTATCATAACAACCCCATAACCCAATGTTAAACGCTGCTCATATTTCATACTGTGCTACGATAACTATCGTATGATAGTTATCATAACACATATTAATATATGTGTTACGATAACTATCATACGATAGTTATCATAACTTATGCATAATACAATCGACTGTGGTTGCTATAACAGCCGCTTCACTTTACTTTGTAAAGTATATCGAGTATGATATCAACAATATATATATATATATATATCAAATCTGATCAATATGACGATAATGATAATATATATATATATATATATATATATATATATATATATATATATATATATCATATCATATCATATCAAAGCTATTACTTAACATTGATTTGGGAACCAACACATTGGTTTCACTTTTTTTGGATTATTTTGGACAAATTGGAAAAAATCATGTTGATATGGTATCATATTTGATGATGTATCCCTAAAACCTTATTTATAATTATGGGACTTTCCAAGTAATTTATTGTTAAAAATTGGGAGTTATTTGAAATTTCCACATAGGACTTCGAGGAGCGCAAAGTGAGGGTGCTTAACATGGGTCCTCTCCCCTAATTAAATTATAGGAAAACTAAATTAGTTGTATATGTTGGAAATATGAAACTCATTGTGGAAAAATATATTTAAAATTTTCTACTATCAGAGTCACAAAAATTAGTTCATACCAATTGCAGTGTTTGGAGTCATAAAAACCTCACAATTAATGAGTATAGAAATCTCCATAAAATTCTATTAAAAAAAGAGAAGATACCAAATACCAAAGTAGATGATTATGACAAGTGTCGTAATGAATCCTTGTTGATAAAGAAGTGTGTTTGAGATTAATTTATTCTTGAAGTTCTCAATGAAGAATCTATTGTAGACTTGTGTTTGAAGTTACACCACAAGTACCAAACATTAAGGCAAGAAAATCACTATTCTTGAAGAATCAATATATTTGATGAATCCATAATTAGTGACTTTTTTGGGTGTTTTGAGCTTAGTTTCATGATACTTTATTATACTTTTCTAAGACTTGGATACACTTGAACCTATTATGATGGATCCATTATGGTTATTATATGCATAATATAATTTAATATATTATAGTTATAAATCTATGTGAAGTAATGATTAATTCTAATTTATATGATATTTTGAGATAGTTCGATGTGTTTGTATATTTCCTTTTGTCTGAGCTATCTTGCAGCCATAGAGTGTGAAAAGATGAAGCTTTCGATGATGGACCAATTACTAATACATAGGAAGACATAGTCAAATCCATGATCAATGAAATTTTATGAAGCAAAATACTCTTGAGCCACTATTTCCATGCACGGTTCGAGCCAATACTTTTCAACTAGTGGTGACTATTTAATAAGGAGAAAAAGTCTTGTGCCTATACAGTCTCATGTTTCATGATACATGATCAATTCTAATTCAATGTTCCATATTTTTAGCTTTTCTTTAATAGTTTTTTGTTAAATAATAATTATATCTCTTACTAAGAAATGACAATTGTAATAAATCTTTAAAAGCTTCTATTATTATTTCTCTGAGATTTCTCCTATAAAAGAAGGGAGCTTTCATATGTGATAGTTAGTTGGACAGATAATGTAGTGTTAGATCTTGTGCTAGATTTTATTTAGTGTCCTATTTTACTGTTATTGTACTTCCTATTATGATAAATAAACGTGGATGGTGACTTTCAGTTAAAAGAGTATTGTGTTGATCTGAGGTTACGAATCCTCAAGCAAGGGCAACTTTAGTTGACGTAACCCTCTGTTAGCTCAAAGTAGTTAATTGCATTTTATTTAGTTGTATTTCATTTATAATTTATCAATTGGTATATCTCATTCTCATTAAATATCATCTTTGATAAGCACATGGTTAATTTAGTAATTTTAATTAGTTTAGTGTATGGTTAACATAGTATAGTTTCAGTTGAGACTCGTGTGATAGTTTTTGTTAATTAGTTTCTTCCGATTAATTTTTTGTATAAAAAAAATTTTCTTACATATATCCACACTGTCTCACTCGTAGCCAGAGCTACATGAATCAGAACTATTGCAGAATTGTTTTAATGTTCTTTCCTTTTGTTTCAATTATGTGTTTTGGTAGATGCTAGACTGGATTTTCTATAGAGACCATGTAGGTGTCATCCTATAAAATACATCCCTGGTCAATAATTAAATGATCTTCTGTTAGGATGAGAAGTTACTTAATAGAATATTAGTTGCTTGATTAGGATAGTGTATTGAGTTATCTACACTTTCTAATTATCCTTAATAGAAACCAGTCATTTTTTGACATCATTGTTGGGGATGGTGCAATGTCATAGAATTTATAGTATAGTGTTTCTTTGTTTTTTTTTCATAGCAAATTGTTATATTTTCTACATTTGTTATTTTAGCTAGTATAACTTTGAGTTAAACAAACTCTACTAATAAAGTGAAAGGAGATAGCTATATGCTCAAATACATATAGCATGCAGTGGAGGATACACGCACTAGGGAGGCTTCTTCCCTTTGTTTCAACACAAGATGTATTGGCTATGAAAAAATGATCAATAAGATACCTCTTTTATGGTAAGAGATCCAGAAAGGAGAGAAATGAGGAAAAACCAGGAGGACCCTTTTAGGGATCCTAAAGAAGAAGAGACTTTGTACGAACCTCATCACGTAGAAAACATGAATGATGAATAAATTGAGAACCCTATTGACCTTGTTACTTTTGAGTTTCTCATATCAGACCAAGAGTGAGTTGTTTCTATGAAGAACATACCCCCGTCTTCTTTGCCTAATTTCTATAGATTAGTGATAGGGGATCCTGATACATTTTTTTAATTTGATGTGCTATGTCAAAGATATGATTATATAATAGATGCACATAGTTTGAATCTCTTTACAACCACTTAGAAGGATGTTGCTTTAAGGTGGTTCATGGGCCTTGTCTTAAATGCTATCGGTAGCTGGAAAGTAATGAAAGAAAATTTCTTGCAAAAGTATCTCAATTATTAGAGAGGTGACTCAATGAAGGAGAACATATTTAGGGTGAATCATAATGAAGAAGATCCATTATAGGATTATATAGAAATATTTCAGTTCACTTTGAAGAAATCTCCACAAAACATGCTTTTGCCTAAGTCCCTCAAGCTTGTTTTCTTGAGAGGAGTCAATGATGATTGTATTGATGCATTAAATCTGATGGGAGGAGGTCACATAACATAATTGACCTTTGAAGACATTTAAAAGCTATCCTAAAACTATTCAAGGTCCATGTTGAAAAAAAATATAAGTAATCAACTATTGTCAACTTCTAAATCTTCTAATTGGGTATCTCACATGGAGCTTAGTAATTTTCTCTTGAATATGAAGGAATATATTATAAGTCACGTGGCTATGCAGTTGGACACTTTTCATATCAAGTAAAATTAGGAGCAAGCAGACGATGCACGCACTAAATATTGTTTGCATTATTGGCAAAAGAAAGCCTCCTGTCAATGTAAGAAACTAATAGCCATAACTAAATAGAGGTCTTCAAAGCCAGAGTTCCTCCATTTGAAGATGATGATGGAAAAATATGTTATATTTATCAATACAATCCATGGAAATAACATCAAAGAATACCTCCTGATTCATTATCTTATGGTAAAGCATCATCTCGGCTCAATACAAATGTTGCGGGTTGGAATAATCAGTTATGGGGGAATTTAAACCAATCCTGATAGGGTAATGTGAATACTAATTGGGGAAAACCGAAAGGTGGATGGTCTCATTTATCTCCTTACCATACAACCAATAATAATCAATGGAAAGGAGCTCAACCTCAATGGTATCGGCCAAGGAGGTATAAATAGAAATGGCCTTAAGCTACTCCAAAATACCTGCAGCAATAACATAACTTTAACCAACCACCAACTTTAATCCCAAACCCAATTTCACAACTACAAGCTATTATGCTAAATCCAAATCCACTTGTTCCACAATCAAGAGCCCCCCAATCACCTGCTCAACTACACCCAATCCTAATATTAATCTTGTTTGACATGCTTACACTAATGATGACACTCAATATCCAACTTATAAAGTTTAAATTAGTGGCGTCCATCTCTGCTCAAGACAAACTCTTTTTAGTTCAAATGATCCATAGATAACAAAGTAACTAATTAAGAGATGATTAATGACACCACTAACCTAGAACAACCTCAGTCAGATAATGAGAAAAAAAATTTAACCAATGACCCTCCATTTCCAGCAAGATTGGCTATTGAGAAGTTTCATCCTAAGACAACATTTGATTTTATGGGATAGCTCAACGAAATATCTATCAAAATTTACCTCATTCAAGAAATTAAGGTTGTTCATATCTACACTAAGGTAATTAGGAAGTTGTCTTAAGAAACCAATAAGAAAAAGGCGAGATTAACAAACCAATCATGTCATAACACTAGTTGTCCCTAAGTATACTGATCTTGGCAACCCTATTGTGAATGTTCATATAAATGGGACTCTTATTGAGAATACCCTCATTAACCAAGCGGTAGCTATCAACATAATGACCAAGTAAATAATTAACATCCTCAAGTTGGCCAACATTATACCTACCCCTACCACGTTTTAGTTTGTTGATTCATCCATTTGTTAGCATGAACAAGCACTGAGAGGGGGGAAAATCAATGTACACAAGTACTTTAGAAATCTCACCACCGATCTAACAAATCTAATCAGCAACTTCCAACTAATGAACCATGCAACTAATAATATCAAATAGAAGTAAACAACACCAAGCATTCACAAAAGCATCACATATGACACAGATTTTTCATGTGAAAACCTCTTAGAGGGAAAAAAATTGCAGTGCAGATGACACCCACAAATCACCTTACTGCAATAAAAATGTTTGCCCTGTTAGGAGCTACAATACCCTTTCTAGAGTTCACCCTATTAAAAATGAATAGTGCCTTGTTATAAGTACCAAAAGAATTGTTATAGGATTTCAACCTTTGATAAAGAAGTTACGATGTTAAAGGATTTACAATAAAGACATGTTAGGATCTACCCAGTTAAGGGATTTAACATGTTGCAACTGTTAGGAAAACAACAGTAATAATGATCAGAAAAATGGCACTGATTTCCTATCTGATCCTTTATGCTCCTTTTCTCTCTAAAAATATACTCTTTTTCTTCAATCTTTGATTTCTTCACTTGAAAATATGATTACAACCCTAAATCACATGATTTAGCTCTCCTTAAATATTGTGTTCTTGTGTGGTTTAAGACCTAAAACATTTATCCAAGCTAGAAAAGAATACTTATCAACCTCCTCCAAATCAGCATCAATCATACCTAACACATCATCTCCCAATGTAATATACATTAACATAAATGATAGCCGACCTTAGATCCACCGCCTTAACTAATTTATCATAAAATTCTGATCAAATACCCAATAGGTACATTGTCTTCTACATCAAAAACATAATTCACTCATACCATTGAATTATTTGTTACGACAAGAACCATATATTAATGTCTTTTCTAAGAGTGCATCTTCTGATTTTATCTACAACTCAATTGCTACCAATTTATCTAACTAAAATTGTTCTTCTAATACATCTCTTGTACACCGATCAACACAGTTAATTGTATTTGCCTTTATCGATCATGTATGGATCTTACCGTTCACTCCAATCATATTAACTAAACATGTTTCCATCAATGAAAACCAATTATGAATCTTGAAATGACCGATCTTCATATCTCCTCCAAAAACTTCCATTGATGGAAACAACTTTGTATGAACTCAAAATTCTGCCATGCATAACTTAGTAAGTATGTGACCTATACTCTATGAATAGTATAGGTACAAAATTCAACTCATACTCCCCCTTACACCATGCATGCTCTCACATCTATCTCCCCATACACATCTATCTCCCCCTTTTTGTCAACAATGACAAAATATTGCAAGTACATACTAGAATTAAATTCTATCAAAGATATCCTTGAAGAGTGTCTTTGCACACTCCAATGACTTGTCCCATGACTCTTCTAAGTTCTCCATAGATAGAATTTTTCCATGTATAATCGATGTTGACCCTTCCATATCATTCAAATTACTCACCTCTGGTAGACTTAGTATTATTTCTGCATTACTCATAGTCTATTGCATAAGATCTATGGTGGGAGCTAGGTAGGTTTGCAAATCCATAAGTGATATAATTATTTTATCTTTCTCTTCTTTCAACTGCTTCATTGTGTGAGTAATCTATTTGACCTTAGTATGGTATGTTGAAACTGAACTAGTTAGGGAATCAAACCTTTCAACCAAAGCATTAAGCTTTTGTTGAGCTTCCTCTCTCTTCTTCTCTAGATCCTTTGTAAAATATGTAAACTTAGACACTTTTACACTTAACTTTGCTACCTCCTGTAGGATATCCTTTACTTTGTTCACTAGAAATGCAAGTAACTCTTTTTCTACTGAAATAATCTCTTTCAACTTGTCAGTTCATTTCTTCACATACTCTTTCATTACCAACTTAATAGGTGCATTCTCCAAGTTAGATACTTGATCAAAAACCTCTTTGACCAAAATACCAAATTGATTAATATTTTTATATTGTTTATCATATTGCACATTAGGTACTGGTCATCTTCTTCTTTCCCTTTATTATGTCACTTTCTTCTTTCTCTTTAAGCTTATCATACATCTTCATTGTCTCCTTAGGTCTCATTTTAGTAATGTCAATAGTTTCTTGGATTTATTCATCTTCAGGTTCATCTTCCTCTTCTTCCTCAGAACTAGTAGACTGTGTAGTTTTTCTCTTTCACTTTTCTGTTCTATAACTTTCTCTCCCATTCAATCACTTGGTTCATCCACTTGAGTTTGAGTATTAATGTTTTGTATTTGGTCAGGTATGTTATATAAAACATTATCTATGACATCATTTATCTCTTCATCCTTAGACTCTTGACCTTTTTCCTTCTCTTCTATCAATTTTTCCTTGGTTCCTGTCTTAGCTTTCAATAACAATTTCCATAAATGTATTGTCTCATCTCTTACCAATTGTATTTCTCTAATGAGTATCCTTGTTACTGTGTTTCTTGTCTTGAATTCTCCTCTCATTGCTTTAAACATTACCTTCACTTCCTCATTTGTTAATCCAGGTTGCAATAGTGCAAGTTCTTGCTCCGTCATTACTCTAACAACCTTTAAAGTTTCTCTCCATCTTTTGTCAACTACCTTAAACAATTCCTTAGGTATTTGATTGTATAGCTTACTAGGTGTTTTTCAAAAATTATGTAGACTCTCTACAACTGAATCTTCTATCTTCTTCTTGTCTTCAGTGCCACATGCATCAAAATACTTCACCATATTTTTCATTCTTCCATTCTTCTTAACATCTTGAATTATGATATCAACTGGAATAGCATCAACAACTTTACATATTTCACAGTCGATTTTCCAACTACAAAGGACTTCTTCCTACTATGTCTTAGTTCTTCTTGTTCCTTATCAGATTCAATTTTAACTTATTCTGCCTCAATTTTATCCTTACTTTCATTCTTACCTTTTGACTCTTTGTAGCCAAATGTATCTCCTTCTATAAGATTTATGAACAGTCATAGGTCACTTATTTTGTGGCTTAGTCATAGTAGGAGTAGTATATTGAGTTTGTTTTAATGTTGAACTCCTAGTGACTCTCTGAGGTGTGACTTCTTCAACTTCATCTTTTGTTTTCTTATCTCTAGCAGCAGCATATGTGTTTGCCTTATCACTTTCCATTTTCTTCCTAATATTAGTCATCATGTCTTGTGTTATGCTACTCATTTTGGCTAGATTGTCAATTTGTTTTTTTGCTTGTCTTTGGATCACCGGTGCTCTCAGTTTATTTTGAATTTTCAATGATGACTCCTCAAATGTTCCAAATCTAGGTATAGATGTACCAATGGGTTTTGAAAAAATTACATCAACATGTAAAGTAACTAAGTTACCATCTACTTCATAACCCATAGTTGATACCCAATAAGTTCCAAGTTGCACTGTCTGCAACATACATGTATTTGTATCTACTAGAAAACAAATATCATCCTTGTACTTTTCAACTATATTGTTTGGGATTCTCTCTCTTAAGTGCATTTTTCCTTGAAAATATTTAAAGTATCCCCACATGACAGTATTTAAATTATCTCCTAATGTCTCAATGCATTTTTTAATTTGCATAACTACTGATTGATCTTTTATCCATGCAATATGACCTATTCCTAGAAATTGATTCTACAGATAAAAAATATACAGACTAGGATTGAACCATACTTGAATGATTGTGCCTTATCTTTCTTGATCTTCCCCATGCTCACAAAGAATTGTCTCCTCAACATTTCGCATAATTCATACTTTTAATCCTCTTTAACCATTATGTATGCAGCATGAATTTCTCCACCAGGTACATTGTTCAACCGACTATACTAATAAACTTTATATCTAATCACCATTGAAGAAAATCTCACTTCTTCATCTTCAATGTCTTTGATATTGATTTCTCGGTGATCTTGTTTAGATTTGGTCAAGCGAGTAACTAAATTAGCATAAATAGTCCGCAGAGTTGGTACCTCACTAGTTGCACAAAATCCAATAACATGATTGATTAAATCCTTTATGATCTTGTGAGGTTTGTCCAACCAAATAAACTGGTCATGGACTCTTCTCAGGACATACCTTATCCATTATGAATGAAAATCATCAGGAATATTGGCCACATATTTAAAACCTTCATACACCAAATGCATATGCTCATCCTTCACCTTTACATCATCACTCAAAGTAAGGAATTCATTATAGATTTCATCATCTCCAAGCTCTTCCAGCTTGCAGTGTATGAATCAATGAATTTCTTCAATTAGAAATACACCATAGGGTATCTATGATAGGGCACCCATAGGATCATTCTCGTTAGCCTTCAACGCATGTAGCTTGAATATGGATCTTGGCTCATCTACACATTGATCATTATGGGAGTATCCATAATGACAGAAAGTATCTCTTAGTAGTAAGACTCTAGTAGAATCTTTACTTAATACACAATAACCTCCAATTTCACTGATAGGTATTCTTTGACCACTGATATAATTCACTACTTTGATATCTCCAGTAACACACAAGAAATGCTCACAATTGCTTTAGAATGCATACAAATTCTCTCCAGTAAACTTGTAAGAATGTAAAATAAAAAAAGAATTTACTTTCCCATCTATATAGTTGAGAATGTAGTCGTTATTTTTAATGTTCAAATATTGTTTTTCACCGATTAAAATGGTTATGACAAAACAACCATTATATGCACACAAAAAATTAGATATAGCACTTTTATCTTCACTAACATAATTAAATCACAACTATGATTCTCCGCACTTCCTGAATCGGTGGACTAGTTCTTAGACAACTCAGAATATTTCATTTCACCTTTCTTTACCCATGTCTTCTTCATTTCACTTCTGACTTCCTCAACATCAACAATTCTCTTAGCTTTATCATTTGCACGTTTGATCACGGGTTGGCCTTTGGTATTCTTTGTCACTCTACATGATCTAGCAAGATGACCAACTCTATTATAGATATAAAAATTCATACATGTTTCATTCCAAGGTCCATCATTTCCTCTAGCTAACCTTAATCTACAAGTCGCAGCCATATGTCCATTGTTGTGACAAATAGAACATTTAACTTATGAATGATTACACTGATTATTAGATCTATGACTATTGTAACCATGTGACCACTAACTATTTATTATTGTATTGCACTCATTAGCATTATATCCAAACTTATTTTAGTATATAAAAAGTTCCTTGAAATGAATTAGATCTAGCATAGTAGTTATCATCTCTACCATAGGAATTATTTGATCTAGCAGTAGGACATATAGGTCTAATATTAGGACCAATAGGTTTAAACCAACATACATTAGTAGTATGAGCTTCCTTATGAAAATTAAAACATAATAGTTTATACCTTCTCTTACTAGTGTTATTGTTCGCCTTGGTGTTTATTTTTCTCCTTCGTTGATGTCCTTAGTGCCAGATGATTCACCAAATTCAAAGTTTGAGAAACCTAGACCTTGTTTTTCTTCATTTCTCCTCTGCTTAGCCAGTTATTCATCATGTTTAGCATGACTCTTATTGAATTTATCCAGTAGATCATTGGCATCTTTAAGCTCTTATTTTAGCTTATCACTTTCTTTCCTCAATCCCTCATTCTCTCTTATGATGTCAATATTCTCTTCATGTGTCATGAAAGTGTTCATTCAAAATAACTACTTGTTGCTCTGATCTGAATAGTTTCTCCAAGTTTTTAGTTAGGGTTTCATCTTTAGATTTTAGGGCATCTTCAACATATTTATTTTCATCTTCATCGTCTCTCCTTCCTTCAAGATCTTCACACATCTTGACATACTAACTTTCAATCTCTCTTTTTAGATTGACCACCTCTTCTTTAAGTCCATTGTTCTTATCCATCAGATCTGCAATTGCTTCATCAAATTCTTTAGACACACTTCCTTTAGACTGTCGCTCAATGTAATCTTGACTTTCCATTAGTTTCTCAATAAGTTCCATTCTTTTTGTAAGGGAGTTCCTATTTTTTTATTTTAGTTCATTAATTACCCTATTTACATCATCAAGTTGTTTCTCATACCTATAACTCTCCATGTTGATTATTAGGGATCTTTTCCTCATGTAGTTAAGCTTAATATAAAGAGGACCTAAGATCTGATACTAATTGTTAGCATGACCAATCACTAAGAGGGGGGTGAAAGAGTGTACACAATTACTTAAGAAATTTCACCACCGATCTAACAAAGTTAATTAGAAACTTCCAACTAATAAACCATGCAACTAATAATATCAACTAGAAGTAAACAACATCAAGCATCCACAAAATCATAACATATGACTAATATATTTTTCACATGGAAACCCTTGTTAGAGGGAAAAAACCATGGTGGGGATGACACCCAAAAATCACCTTACTAGAGTAAAAATGTTTTCCCTGTTAGGAGCTATAATACCCTTTCTAGGGTTCACCCAGTTAAAATTGACTAATACCTTGTTAGAAGTATCAAAGGAATTGTTAGAGTCTACCTTGCTAGAGGATTTCAACCTTCAATAAATAATTTACCTTGTTCAAGGATTTACAATTAAGACTTGTTAGGATCTACCTGGTTAAGGGATTTAACCTGTTGCAATTGTTAGGAAAACAACAGTAACAATGATATGTAGAATGGCATTGATTTCCTATGAGATCCTTTCTTCTCTTTTTCTCTCTAAAACTATACTGGCCTCTGTTTCTTCAATCTCTGTTTGTTGCACTTGAAAATATGATCGCAAGCCTAAATCATACGATTTAGTTCTCCTTAAATATTGTGTTCTTAAGTGGTTAAGACCTAAAAATATATATCCAAGTTGGCACAAAATACTTATCAACCTCCTTGAAATTAGAATCAATCATACCTAACACATCATCTCCAAACATAATGTACATTAACATAAATGATATCCAGCCTTAGATCCACAACCTTAACTGATTCAAAAAGTACACTATCTTCTACATCAAAAACATAATTCACTCAAACCATTGAATTAGTTGTCACGATCAGAACCATGCCTTCCTCATACCATATTAATATATTCTCTAAGAATGCATCTTCTGATTTTCTTTGCAACTTTATCGTTACCAATTTATCTGACTGAAATTGTTCTTCCTATACATCTCATGTAAATTTATCAACATAGTTAATTGTATCTTCATTTACCAATCATGTATGTATCTTATCAGTTGCTCCAATCATATTAATTAAACATGTTTCCATCAATGAAAACCAATTATGAATCTTCAGATCTCCTCCAAAATCTACCATAATGCCAACACCACTATCAAGACCAAGGGAGTTATAGAGGATTTGGTTATTACTATAGACTCATGGGAATATCATGTGGATTTTATTATGCTTCAACCTAAGGCTACTTTGGTAGGGTATCCCCTCATCCTTGGATGCCCTTGGTTGGCCATAGCTGATACATTTATTGGTTCTCATTTTTGTAGCATGACAATATCAAATGGAAACACAACCAAAAATTTGATCCTTTACCCACCTCAACTAGATGTTGAAGATGAACAATAAATTTGACCTACATTAGAATATGGGGAACAATATTCTTTGCAAACTTTGATGATGATTTATTGGAGCCCCATGATTGACCTTCATGATGAGGATGATGTCTTAGGGCATATCATTCAGAATTCTTATGGGTTGGATCCAGAAGAATAATAACTCCTCAATTGCCTCACCCTCTCATTGCATAAACTACTTTTTCATGAATATATCTCCACATCAACAATGATATATGAATTGTTACCTATAGACTATAGCTTGAACATCATTGCTTTAGATGTTTATTTTGTCATTGAAGCTTCAATTCTAATAGAAGTAAGCCCAAGTAAGATATTAAATACCAACAATAAACTTATTCAAACCCAACGGGAGGCTTTCCTAACAATGTTACAGAAACATACTAAATATTTTTCTTAGGACTTGTGGTCCTAGATTATGTAGGCATAAAATTTATATAAATGAAGGATGTCAACCAGTGAGAGAACCTTAAAGAAGAGTGAATCCCAATTTAAGATATATTGTCAAAATTGAGTTATAGAAACTACGAGATGTTATATTCATATATACCATTTTAGATAGAAATCGGTTTTACCACTGGTAATTACTCCAAAGAAGGGAGGCAAGTGGTGATTTTGTGTTGATTATAGGGAGTTGAATTTTTCCACTATGAAGGATCACTTTCTACTACCATTCATAGACCAAGCACTGGATTCACTCTCTGGAAAGAGTTATTTATTTTCTAGATGGTTTTAGTGGTTATTGCCAAATTAAAATAGCTCTTGAGGATCAAGATTAAATGACCTTTACCCGTCCATGGGGTACCTATGCTTATTTATTTTTTTCATTTGGTTTATATAATGCATTAACCATATTTCAAAAGGTTGTTCTTAGTATTGTTTATGATTATGAACATGAGACAATGAAAAATTATATGGATGATTTCACAACTTATGGTGATTCTTTTCAAGAAGAATTAAATAATTTGGAAAAGGCACTCCAAATATTTCAGAAACACCTCTCCCTTATTCGTGAGAGATGTTTTATGATTATGGAGGAGGGTGTGGTTCTTGGTCACTTCATATTATACTTGGAATCAAGGTTGACCCTTCCAAGATATAGATCGTCAAAGACATACCAGACCCTCAGAACCATAGGGATGTCAAAAGTTTCCTTGATCATGCAGGTTATTACTAGAAATTTATCAAAGATTTTAATAAGATATCAGCCCCAATGTATTCTTTAATGACAAGGATACTAAGTTTGAATGGACATCTAATTTTTAGAAATAAATTGAGTTGCTAAACGTAGCCCTTACACAAGCACATGTTCTTAGAGGCCCTAATTGGAATATTTCATTCCACATACACACAAAAGAATCTAAGTTTTCCATATGCACTATGTTGGGAAATAAAGAAGGTAACCTAGAGTATGAGATTTATTTCATAAGAAAGAATATATAGGGAGATAAATTAAATTATACAATTATAGAGAAGGAGATGCTCATTTTAATATATGCAATAAATAAATTTAGAAACTATATGTCTTACTATCCTATACTTTTTCATATTGATCATACAGATATTAATTATCTCATGAATAAACCATTCACCAATGGGTCTCTTGTAAGGTGGCTTGTGTTGCTACAATAGTTTGATATTACAATTGTGGATAAACCTGGGAAAGCCAATGTAGTGGCTTATTTTCTTTTAAGGCATCCAAGTACCTCATCTGAACCACTATTGGATGATTCATTTCAAGATGAGAATCTATTTTCTCTATAAAAAATTGATCCATGGTATGCTGACATAGAAAATTATTTGGTTACATGTTGCACTCCTCCACACTTTTCTCCAAAAGAGAAAAGGCGATTGGTTCAATGTGCATCCTCCTATTCTTGGATAGTAGGATATTTATTCTATAGTGGTATTGATCATTTAATGTGAAGATGCTTGAGGGAAGATGAAACTTATGATATCCTTAAAGCATGTCATGATGAGCCATCTTGTGGATACTTTGTAGCCAAAAGAATAGCACTCAAAATTCTCAACACTTTATTATTGGTCGACTCTTCACAAGGATTCCATTCAATATAAAAAAAGATGTTACAGATGTCAAAGGATGGGTTGATCGACCAAAAGTGATGAAATTCCACAATAGGTACAGCTCATGGTTACACTATTTGATAATGGGGCCTTGATTTTATTAGATCCATTGAACCTACATTGAATGGAAAATATTATATATTGGTGTAATTGATTGTCTTACTAAGTGGGTTGAAGTTGAAGCTTTGACCAATGTCATGGATTGCAAGGTTTTTGAATTCCTATATGAGGATAATTTCACCTTGTATGGTGCTCCAAAGGAGATTTTTGTAGATCAAGGCCCCCAACTAACATTAGATTTGATAGTACAATTGGTATAAGAATATCAAATAAGGAAAAACAAGTCCACACCTTATCGTCACCAATCAAATGGTCAAGTAGAGTCACAAACAAAGAGTTGGTTAAAATTCTAACAAAGACAATGTAGATTCATAGGAGAGATTAGGTTACAAGGTTACCTAAAGTAGTCTGGGGATATAGAAAAACATGGAATACAACAACAAGTTTCACACCCTATGAATTAGTATTTGGTAAAAATGGTGTCCTTCCTATTGAATTTGAATATAAAGCTTTGTGCACTACACTAGAGTTATAAGTGGACCTCACTCAGGCACAATATGAATGAATTCAAAAGTTTAATGTACTTGATGAAGTACACAGCGAAAGATCTATAGAACATAGCTAGTATAGGAACTAAGGACAAAGTGGCATAACAAATATATCAAAATAAAGGACTTCCATGTGCATGATTGAGCTCTTCTCTATGATTCTTGATATGGTGAATATAAGGTAAAGTTGTAGACTTTGTGGCTTCGGACCTATCAAATTAAGAAGATCTATCCCAATGGAGTAGTTAATCTTACCATAATTTATCATGTTCAGTTTACCCTGATGACCAATGGCCATCAACTTAAGTTGTATAAGAAACCACATAGAAAGGAGGGAATTTATTGAACACTTATAGACCCAAATTTTCATCACTTCCTCTAGAACCATCCACTTTAAAATCCACCATTTATCTCATTGATGATCCATATCATTCACTTCCATAAACATCCTATTTTAAACAATCATCCATTCTTGTCCATCCACCCACTAGCTCTCCATCCATCCATGATGATTCTTCACCTCCACCACCTATTGCAGATGAACCATTTGGTTCACCAGTAACACTTGAGGGCATTTGAATAACCATTTTTATCACATGCACAAAATACACATGCACCATCCACAAGCTTTCTAGTTCTCTCTGTTGTTTTTAATAATACTACATGGACACGCAACAGTGCAATCTTTGAACCTATTAATTATTGTTTATGGGACACGATTAATGGATTATGTGTCATACATGTTCACATGCATCATCATTGCATGTATCCACACACTCTACACCATTTTAAAAATCCTTGTATCACTAAATTTGGCTTGCCAACTATCATTTTTTTCACATCAATATCTTTTCATGCAATCATTTATGTCAATGCAAGGCTCGCACCATACATTTTTTAGAAAGGTACATAACCCTTGTCTTATCTTTTAATATCACTTTATTATTATATATTAATACATTCTTATAGAATAATTATTATTATATGTATCATATATTATAGTTTCATTTCAAATTGTATATATCTATTTAACTTTCATCATTTGAGGAAAAATGACACTTAAAGTCGGGGGTGTCATGTGTTTTGTGTCATGCTATTTGTGTAAAAGTGCCTATATTTCTTTTATATTACTAAGCAAGTTGTGAGATTTTAAATTACATATAATCATGGCACATTATGCTTAATATTTGAGTTGATATCTTATACATTGCTAATCAGAAAATCTTTAATGTTAATTATCGTATAGTGTTAAATGGTTATCAATGGTAGACCACTAAATTAAACATACACTAGAAGACCAAAAATCCAATCCTTGGGCCAAATATGAATTGTAAAACCCCAAAAGGATGAAGGGATACAAATGTAAGATCTGGCTTGAAGGTGGATTTAGGGTATTCCTTTGTGAGATGTAGAAAGAAGGGAAGAGATTTTATGTTTATGGCTAAAAGAAGATATGATAGAAAAGTATAATAGCATATATGATCTAATGTATCAAAGTAGATGCAAGATAAAGAAGTCATAATATGTGCACCTAAAAATGGAAGAAGAAGAAGGTATTCAGATGCTTATTTTATGACTAATAGAATATCGGAATGACCTGATACCTGAATCCATCAATTTATAACCTACAACTCTAAAACCAGCAAATCACTATTCTACTCTGAGAACAAGTCAAAAGTGGTTCAACCTATACTCAAGTATAGGTTGAAGGTTTGACCTATACCTAAGATGACCAAAATTAGAAATAGAAATTTGATCTAGGAAAGTCCCCTGATTGTCCTTTTTCCTCTGTAATAGGATCTGCTTTTAGAATATCAGAATATAGGTTGAAGGTTCGACCTATACCTGATACTGTTGGAATCTAGAATAGAAAATTGGATTTGGAAAGGTCTTCATATTGGCTTCTCAGACCTGTAGCTATATCTATACTTAGTACCTACACCTACACACAAGAGAGAAGGGGAAATTGTTGGGATGAGGAGCTTGCCTTGGTCAAGCCCCAATTTAGGAATTAATCTTGAATTGAAATAAAGGAAATGCTATCACGTAGAAGAGAATAAATCTAACAGTGAAAATGTATCATATAATGTAGATGCAATTGTACTTAATATGAGACCAAATATGTTAATGCAAGAGCCTTGACTCAACACAAAACCAAAAGGAAATCACGTTATACAAAACTTCATGTAGTAGATGCTTGTAATTTGCCTCAATATTGGATTGACGAAGAAGAGGAAGACTTGAATGGGTGAATTTAGATCTCCTCCCTTGATGGACAACTCATTTTCTTTCTATGAAGAAAGAAGCTAGATCTACGAAAGGAAATGCATGAACATGGATTAACTTGAATGCTTAATGAATGTCTTCAATAAATGCTTGTTTTCTTGAACTTCTTGAATGCACAATAGCTTGGTTGTAGATGGATTTCTTGAGATATTTTCATAATAATAGATATATGTGAAAATAAGGGGAAGAAGTATCCTTTTATAGTGATTTCAATGTCCAAATTCACAAAGTTTGACATCATAGGGTGGGGAAATGAAACCACCTTGCATCAGGCCCGAAACCCACCAAAATTCAACTCCTGAGGTATAGGTAAAAAGTGGTTCAGCCTATACATGGTATAGGTCAAACTAGGTTTGATATATACCTAGAAGGTGTACATTTTTAGGTAAGGTTATCAGATTCAACTGGTGTTAAGTGGTTCGGGGAAAACAGAAAGGTAAGCAAGGAAATTGATCATAAATGCATCAAAATATTGAAATGGGTCCCAAGAGGGAAATGAATTATGTGAATGGATGGATAAATGGGAAATTGTGCATAGAAACTAGATCCAACTTAGATTTTTTAGCAAGAGTGAAGGAGAAAGGTAGGACCTTGATTTTAATTATGTACACAATTAGGTGCAATAACATAAGAAATACACTAAAGTAAGCTATAATGGTCCCAAAATTAACACAAAAGCAAGTTCTTACTTTTTAGGACTATACATTTATCCCCCACTTTAGCAGGAGTATGAGAGAATCTCATGCTCATGGTAGAGAGAGAGAGAGAGAGAGAGAGACAGAGAGAGAGAGAGATTGCATAAAATCAAAGAGATAAGACACCACAAATTCTAAGGACATAAGCCCCCGAACTATGGATCCGAACTCCACATCCATACACAAGGTCAGGAAAACAAAAGAAAAATAAAAATAAAAATAAAAGACAAAAGACACTGAAAACAAAAAGGGGTTACTACTAAAACAAAACTCCAAATCAATTAGTGAAAGAGGCCTTGGCTAGAAAGGCCTCACCCTCTAATATCATATCTATAAATCTATTGCAAGAGAACAAGTGACCACATAGGAAGAAAAAAAGCACCGCCAAAAATGATACAAATTCTATGATTTAATCTAACTAGTATGATAGCAAAGAGAGAGAGGGGGGAGTGGAATTACCTCACCTAGTAAGATTGTATGTCTTACTGTGAACCACACCAAAGATAGAATTGAAAGTTATAGTAGAATTGTGTGCCATGCTATTTAATTCCATCAAAATATCATGCCTATTAGTGACTTTTTCTATGTGCACCTCATTAATGGAATACGGATCCACTATATTCATGAATATTTTTTTATATTTGCACTTCATGGATGGATACAGATCACTTCTAACCATGAAGATGTTTTGTATATGTGCACCCCAAGAATGGATACAGATCACTTATATCATGGGGATTGGTTTGTATATGTGCACCCCATGAATGGATACAAATCACTCATATCATGGGGATTGGTTGTGTGTAAAAATGCAAAAGGAAAATGTGCAATATTTTGTACAAGGGAGGTTGTATGTATATCCCCCTCCTTATGATGGCTACATAGTAGACATTATAAGGAAGATAAAACAAGGATACCTACTTCAAAAAACAAGGATATATCCTTAAAAAACAATGTATGGCATAAACTTAGCTAAGAATGTTAACTCTTACAAGCTAATAAAATAGATAATTGTGAAAGGATACTCCACGTGTGAGAAGAGACCCTTGAAAGGAAGAGATCTTGTGTACAAGATAGCTACCTTCAAGAGTAGTTCTTGAAAAAAAATAACATCTTCAAGACAAAGAGGGGGGAGAGAACAAGCATGCACCCATTTAGCCCCCTATCGCTAGGTGAAATAGGAATTCTTGGTGAATGATGACAAACTTCAAAATGCAAAGTAAGGGAATTTGTTTATAATGAACATAGTTTTGCAAATAAAGAAGAGGTGATGATCAAGGATTCACACCTCTTGCATAAGAGATAATCTCAATCAAAAAAATAATTCCTTATAGAAAGATAATGCTACATAATAAACAAATGCCACTGTACAAAGGAAATTAGATCATTAAAAAAAAGGGAGAAAGAATGTAAAAGAAACCTTTCCCCACAAGTGTGAAGGAAAGATAAAATATATATAATACACCCTTAATGAAAGTCACTTTATAAAAGATACACAATTTCAAGAAAAATAAGCAACACATGGGAGAGAACTCGTAATGTAAAACATACATATATATGCTAGAAAAGACCACACATAAAGTAAGCAAGTCATCAAGGAAATAAATAAAATAATAATATGAATGATTATTAGATGATAGACATGCCTTTTGAGATATGAAAAGGTTTGTTAAGCATAGACATTAGGATCTTGCGTGAAACAAATTATCTCATGCGAAAAAGAATGTACCATCACGAAAGAATAGAAAATCCATAGAGATGAAAGGAAGAGAATGATGTCACATTATATCTCCGTAGTGGTGACCTCAAGCGTACAAGATATGAACTTCCAAGTAAGGAAGAGATTCTAAGGAGAGAAACATCATAAACAAGTATGTACATGGGAGGACATCGTAGTACAAAAGATATGAACAATCAAAGAGATGAAAGATCCTTGAAAGAAGGAGAAAGAAAGAAAACCCAAAATACTCCCTAAGTGATAGATCTTGTATAATAAACATTCACTTTCAAGAAAGCATAAGGTTGCAACTCAGGACGTAAATATCATTGTGTTAAATAAAAAAATCCATGCAAGAAAGAATAATATACTATAAAAGATGCAATTCCACAAGGGATATTAGAGGCATGGTGAAGGAAGAGACAAAGAGGAAGTCACATTATGCTCCTGAAGTGGTTTCTATTTATAATACATTTTTTTTCAAGAAAGCATAAGGTTGCAACTCGGGATGTCTATCTCCTAAAAAAGAGAATATCCTTATGTAAAAAAACAAATGCATGTTGCGACAGAGGTAGATGTTGGCCCTTCTATTGTCTGTACGAATCTTGAAGATACTAAGGACAATGGGGTACAAGGTAAGGATCTTGATGCTAGATAGTCACTTAGGGACACAGGGGGTCCAAAATTTGTGAGTCAGTGGCTCAACAAGGAGGCAAAAAAAAAAGGTCTTCCCTTTTTGGTGTCAAACCCACGGGTAAGTCATCTTTACCACCTATTAAGAATATTTTGAAACCTTCTCAAGGTATCTTTTCCATTGAAATCCCTGACCAAATCATAGACCATACCATTGCAAGAATGGAAAAATACCTAGTTGGTGTATTTTTGGTTGTAAGACCCAATATTGAGGTGGTTCGTGCCTTTGCTATGAGGAAATGGGTACTGAAAGGGCAAGTGGATGTGGTGGCTATAACAAAAGAATGCTTATCCTTTATCTTTTCCTGTGAAGAGGATAGAATGAAGATTTTATGTAATGGACCATGGGTGATCGATAAAATACTATGATCCTCCAAAAATGGTGTCCCAATCTTATCTTTGAGGATGATTCGGTGACCCAAGCTCCGGTCTGGATTAAGCTTCATGGACTTCCTTTGGAGTATTGGATGGAGGATATATTTGTTGGGATAGCCAACTCCTTTGGTGAGTTTCTATCCATTAACCCTGTCACAGCTTCAAGAAGATGATTAACTTATTCAAGGATATGTGTTGGTATAACGCAGGATGTTGATATGCCTGAAAATATAAGCATTCACTCAAAACTTGGATCATGGGAGAAAAAAGATAGAATATAAATCTATTCCTTTGTCTTTCTTCCATTGTAAGAAAGCAAGTCACTGAGCAAAGAAATGCCCAACTAACACAACTCAGAGGAATTTGAAGAAGTGGGTTCCTATTGGAAAGTCTAAAGAGAATGGGGAAGATACTTCAAGGTGGTCTCAACCCAACAATGTAGAGGATAGTGTTTAGAACCCGGATACTGTTGATAAAGGAAAGGAGAAACACCATACTAAAAATTGAATCACTAAAATTAATGAAATCCCACAAGACCAAGTAGAGGAAAGTGGAAGTGGGGGTGTAATATAGGGGGAAAATAAAAAGAGGCAAGAAATGATAGTGAAGGAAACCTTGGAGGAGGATGAGAGAACTTCAAATCTGCATAGCAGTAGTGAATCAAAAGATGTGATACATGAATTGGAGAGCCCAGTGTCCCCAAGGCTTAAATATTATCTGGAGGAAGAATTAGAATTCCAGGATGCTCAACAGTGCATTTTTTTAGTACAAGGATCCTTAGACTCATCATAAAAGTCTCCTCATGTGATCAGGAGTACCTTCCTGAAGAACCATACCCCAAAATGGGGAGATATTGATTCCATCAGTCAGGCTTTAAAGGGTTACTAGAGTGGGCAGGATGATGGAGTAGAAGCTTTTGAGGATGCCAAAAAATCAAATAAGAATAAGAATAAGAGTATTCATCCCACTAGAACAACAAGGAGTTCTAAAAATGGGGATGTGGGATGAATGATGGCCTCTCCTAGAAGATCATCTAATCATAAAATGAGAGCCATAGAGGCTAAAAAGAATATAGCGGATGGAAGCCAGTTGACCATCCTAGAGGCAGGACCCTGTTGATCTCTAAATTTTGTTGATCATTAGTGTCCCACACTTAGTCATTTATCTAGGCAAGTTAGCCGGTCATCACTATGGCTGAGCTATCTAGTATAGGCCAAGCAATCTGGCATAGTCATTGCTGAGAAGATAGTGGTTTCCGAGTGACTCGGCAATCAAGAAAAAGTTTATCTTGTTCATGCCGAGCGCCAGAGTCTTAATGTGTCGAGCAAGACAGTTTTAACATATATGTTTGGAATGGCACAAACTTGAAGGTAAACTATTTTGGTCCAACTTCTTCATGCATTTAATGATTTCAATGAAATTAATTATGCATTAATTATTTGATCCCAATGCTTGGCATGGATCCAATCAAAAAATTGGAATGTCTAAGCGGCATAAGCATTTGATCCTAATCATTGATCTAGATCTAATCGCCAGATTCTTGAAGTATATTAAGATTGCTTCTTAAACCCTAATAGTGTTTTCAAGGAGAGATAGAGAAGGTGAATGCATACATGAGAGATGTTTAAAGGGTTATATTGATAGAAGAAGCATAGATCTAACAGAGTGAAAGAGCAGTGAACAGCAAAGTAAAGACATATTAGATTATTAGATCAAAGAAGGTATTGGAAAGAGGAGATCTGTTATCAGCATCAAAGTGCATAACAAAGGATCAATTCTTGAGACATTCTAACCAGTGTATTAGGTGAAATCTCTTAACAGAGTGGTTCTAACAGACCTTTCTAAATCTCTTAGCTGAGTGCTTACTTTGTTGTAAGTTTAAATCCTTTTTCAAGTAGATTGTAATGATCTAAAGCTCTTAACCGGGCAGACCTTTAACCAGGTAGATTACATATTGTGATCAAACTTTGTAGCCCTAACAGGCACACTTTATTGTTTCAATAGTGAAGATCTTTGTGGGTGTCATCCCCACCCCAGTTTTACCTTATTGGTTTTTTGGGTTACCAAAATTCTATTGTCTTGAGTTATTTATTTACTGTCATGGATGTTACTAGTTGTTAGTTCAATTATATTTATGCATGGTTGTGGATTAGTTTTGTTTTAAAGGATAAAAGTTTAAGATCTGATTCACCNGATTCCCCCCCCCCCCCCCCCCCCCCCTCTCAGTATCTTTCTTTCCCAATTTGTATTTCCAACAATTGGTATTAGAGCACAGTTCTCCTACAAAAGGTTTTAATCAGCTTGAGAATACAGATCTTGAGATGGAGATTTATAAGTTGGGTAAAGTCATTGAGAATCAAAAGATTGAAATTCAGCTAGCATTGCATCATCTTGAAAATGCAAGACAAGAACTAAAGAAGTTCTTACAAGCAAGGAAAGATTTGGCCAAACAAATGAATGATACGCATTGTCAGGAAGAAGACACTACAAATCTATTTCAGAATGGAAACTCCAGTGAGAGTGATGCAGCAATTGCAAATCTACTAGAAAGGAACAATACATTGTGTGAAGAAGTCAGAAATCTGAAAAGAGAACAAGAAATGCAAACAGTAAGACTATGTGAAGTAGTGGAACAAAACAAGAAAGTTGAAGATGACAAGATATGGCTGAAGAAGACAAAAGAATTATGACTATCAGACTTGATGAAAGGACACATGAAGTGCAAATGATGACAAACAATCAGGTTGACATGGTGAATCAACTACTACTTAAAAATCAGGAGACTAGTAGGAAAGATATGGAAATTGTGAATCTGAAATCTCAAAAATAGTCAATTGAAAAATGAATTCAGATCTGAGAAAGAACTGAATGAAAGATTGAACACACCCAATGAAGCCTTAATTCATTTTGAGAACTTTATGGAAGCATCAAGGAGATCTAAAGATTCTTCTGGATTAGGTCACACTAAACAACAGACATCTACTGAGAAAGGAGAATCATCTAAGACTGGTGAAAGGAGGAGTGCAAAGAAAAAGAACAACAAGCATGTATGCCATCATTGTGGAAAATCAGGACACACAGCAAACATTTGCTGAAGTAAGAATGGTAAGTCCAATCCTAAACCTAAGTTCAATGGTTATTTCTTTAACTATAAGAAGTTTGGACATCAAGCACATGAATATTGGGCAAAGGCAAATAATGCATCTCCCACACCTAGATTCAATGGATACTATTACAACTGTCAAAAATTTGGACATAGAGCACAAGATTGTAGATCTAATGCCAAACAAAAATGGACATCAAAGACACAAGAAAAAGCACCAAGAAAGGGTAACACCTACAATTGGGATTATAACACATGGCATAGTTGTCATTACTGTGGTGAGTATGGACATGTTCCAAAAAACTACATATAGACACATTTCAGAGGTAAATCTAAGAGTTGGATGAATGGAAGGCTAGTTTTCTATAACTGTCTGAAAATTGGTCATACTAAGAAAGATTGAAAAACAAAAGTACCTACTCCTACTGTTGAGGAAATAAGAGCACAGATGAACCAGACATGGGTAAGGAAAAAAGAACCGAGTAGCAGTGAAGCCATTGAAGCCGAGGTCACCCAATCCAATAGATCAGGTGATTCCACCATCACTAACTAAGCAAAGGAAGGTATGTAAGGAACTGTGTTTATATTTCATATCTTTTATCAGTTCCTAACACATAATAGTGCAATAGTCCATATCTGCATATAATAAGATGCATCAGGACATATTTTGAGTTATGTAGCATACAAATTCTAAATGTACTAGAGGTGCCAAGCAACAGTATATTTCTAATGTATTTCAAGTAAGTTTTGTTTGACGACCGAGTGGCAAGTGAATTTTGTGAGTCAGCCGACGACAGCTGTTTGGCACTCACTCAATGGAAAGAAAATTTAATGCTGACCTAACTTTTGACCATTGGAGTCTATATAAAGGAAAGAGCTATTTCACTTCTTCTCACCATATGATTAAGAATTTCATAAGAGTGATTGTGTAGTTGTGAACTTGAACTTAGCAAAGTTTTTTGAAGATTTCTACAGTGTGTCGTCGGCAACCTTTTAGTGGAAAGTGCAGATTTTTTTACTTGCCGAGGTACTTTGTTCATGATCTTTGAAACCTTATTTTTAGGATAAAATGGCCACAAGTTCCTCTACACCAGCAAAGAGAATGGAAAATAAATTTCTAAATGTTCAATTGGTAAGGAGCGACACTTGTGTGCCTCCTAATTTCTGTGCAGATCCTGAGAGCCCCATCAAGGGTGATTTGACTGTAGCCCTATCATCAATTCCACCGAAGGTACTTATGATCCACAATATCAGGTCATGCTATATGTGTAAGATAATTGAAGTCAGATATCACGAGCTTAGGGAATCTTACAACAAATTATGCATAGACAGAGCCCTAAAAGATGAACATAAACACTTAGCTGAGAGAGGGTTAACTCGTGCCCTAGATTTTTCAAGAGAATTCAGAATGGAATGGATCAAGATTATTCTAAGTCAAATACACAACATGAACATATGACTAGAGAATGGACCATTCAAGATAAAAAGAGAGATCATTCATTGAGTAACAGGTTATCCAATTCTAAATGGGAAAAGAACCGTGAAGTGTTAGAGTAAAGAGAAAATAGAAGAACTCACTAGAGCTGTTTGGAATAAAAGGGGGATGACGATCTCTATGATTAAATATTTAGAGCTTGATTTTGCAATTAAGGTTATAGCTCATAAATTCTATTAGTCAAGATGACTGGATAGTGTCCCATGTGTTGCAGTCGACCAGGCTTAGAAGATTGTGAAGAAGGATCATACATATGACCTTGTCGAGCTTCAACTGATGCAATTGGCCGAGAACCTTTCTTCAATCAGAAGGGAAAAGAGTTCAATATGTAAGTTTGGATCTCCTCCCACTTGCATATTTTTCTACATACAGAACACTTTTTCTACTTTTGGAAACATAGTGTGGAAAATAGACATACCTATCACTCTGCAAATCAATGCCTTTATTCAGCAATTAGGTGATAATTTTGACAATGTTATGGGAACATATTATGTGGAATTCAAGAAAAAGATGAGATTAAGGAGTAGAATTCCTAGTTCAATAGTTGAAAAACATTATGAGGATGTTTGTTTCCTTGTAGACACAAATTACACTTATGTGCAGGCAGTAGTGCCAAGGGTATCATAGCTAAGGCCATTACCTTATGAAGTGAACATTGATGAGACATCTACAGCAATAACATCTTTATTGGTAGGAGAAATTGACAGTACAGTGAAACATTTTGGAAACTATGAAGAAGCTAAGTCCATAATCACTATGGATTTGAAGCCTGGCACTATGGAGAGAAACAGGGAGAAAATTTTCAAAAATATAAAGAAGATGGATGGAATTCAGAGTGATGAAGAAGTAGAAGATGCACCTTTGGGGTTGTCAACAGGACATGGAGAAGATATGTCTAGTGAAGAAGAAGAAGAAGAGGAAAGTGAACCTGAAGAAGAGGTCATTGTGAAAGGTAAAGGGAACTAGCTAGTAGTTGCTGAGGCAACTAAATAAAGCAAAGCTAAACCTAAGGCTACCCCTCCTATTGCTAACCATCCAAGGACCAGGGCATCATCTCTTTCCCAGATAGAAAATGTATATACAAAGAAGAATGTTGGGGAGAGCAGCTCGGGGAAGAGGCAACAAGTTGAAACCAAGGTTGTGCCGAGCCAACCTACTAAGAAAAGACCAATGAGGAAGCTATACTTGGAATCTGAAGATGATGAGGAGACAAACATAGATGTACCTAGAAACATACCTACGGCATCATATAAAACAATGACCAATATTGATGAGGTATGTAAGAACCTAAGAAGTAATTCAGGTTTAGCAGGATTCACATTTATAAAGTATGAAAAACAAAGTGTAGTAAATAAGCATAAGATTCAGGAAGCTTTAATTGATATGATGGGAACATTCAAAATGACACCTATAGAGATAGGAGATAGTGTTCCTACAGAACTATATGATATTTTATCTCAAAAATGGCAATATGCACTGATGACTAAAAGACAAATAAGGGAAGGAACATTGGCTAAGATCTTTCCTGACTTAACAAAGAAACAGATAGCTAATTTTATTGAACAATATAAAGGGAATTTATTCCTAAATAGGGAGCCTATGCAATTTTGAGGAATGATGTTGAAGTTGTAGTTCAACAGAGCAATAGAATATGTAAGGAAACCTTTGGGTTAATTACTAAGAAGGTTGATGAGAAAGATGGAGACAACTCAGAGCTAAAGGAAATGGAGAAAGAAACTACTACAGATCATGCATAAACTGAAACTTAAACCCAAGTGGAAATAGGTGATGTGAAAGTTACAGACTTGACAATGGATAGTCCAATTGACACTGCACTTGGAGAAGACAGCAATGTGGATGTTGAGGATCAGAATAAGCCAGTAGACACAAGTATTCAATCGCCTATTCGGGAAACTAAGGCTGAAACAAAGAAAGAAGGAGAAAAGGAGGTAATAAATACAAATCCACCTATTTTAGAGGTTGTACAAATATTTTTAGGGAGTGAAGATAAGATGGAAGAAATTGCAGACAAGCCCACAGAACAAGAGGCTATACAAGTGTTGGTTGATCTACCACACTCTGCATCATCTACTCCCATTGTACCTAAAATAGAAAGTGTACCTGATTAGCAAGTAATCTTGACTCGGATGAAGGCAGCAAGTGAAATTAATATTCCCAAAGGTAAATATATGACTATAACTGAGCCGAGTATCAGCTCTTCAGAACTCAAAAGGAAGAAGTCACATAAGAGGAAGTCACCTAGTCCAAGTGTCACTTTGGATGAAGTGATTTTGATTCCTAAATGGGATACAGGCAACTTGACATGTGAGCATATTCAAACTCCGCAAGACCTTTTGAAGAGGAAAAGGGAACAAGAGGAACTGAAGCGGGAACACCAACAAAAGAAAGTTTTACATGAGATAAAGGATATTTTTATTAATGCTTTTGATATAACTGATGTTAATGAACAAACGTTAATTTTTGAACAGTTAATCCATATTGTGCAGAAAGTTAGTGATGAAAATGTTGAGGCAAATGAGAAGTTGCTACAATACTCTGAGAGAAAATTTGAGAACAAATTTTTGGAGAAGATATCAGCAGAGATTGCTATCAAATAGGTTGAAATTTCTTCTCTTATTAGTATTCTTGAAGAAGTTGCAAATAATGTTTATTCCTTGTATAAACAACTATGTGATGTAGAATTCTTTACCAAGGATAACCAACAGCTTATTGAGAATTTGCAACTAGATTTGAAGTCAACAGGGAGTACATTGAGTATGGATGCTAGTTCTAGCTCCTTACATTTTGACAAGTTGACTCATGCAGAGAGAAGATTAGTCGAGCTTATGGCTGAAGATGGCAGAATTAGAGAAAAGTTAATAACTATTTAGACTATTCTAATACCTCATTTGGAGGTTATACATAAAGAACTTAAATTTGCAAATGAATTAGTCAAGAGGGATTCTCATCTCTCTACAGCAGATAGTTTGGTAAGTCTAGTTGTCAAGCTAGAAATTAAGTTACAAGTCATGAAGCTTGTAAAAGATAGTTGGGATATAGCATTTGCACTAAATTTAAAGCTTCATAAGTCATTTATGGATAAGTATAACTTGACCCCTACAGCTATCAGTGACAAAAACAAGGGGGAATCAAATAAGGTAACAGATAAAGATGTGCAGAATCAGGCATAATACTTTGTATGGCATGTATATTTTGTAAGTATGAAGCATAATCTTAAGGGAAGTACATTGTGTACTTTGTGTTGGTTGTATTTCCTATTTTTGCTACTTTGCCTTGATTCCTTGACTTACCCTCTACAAATTTCAGGGTTTCCATGTCTGAACCTTGCCAAAATTGTCAAAACCCTGAAAACCCTAAGCAACCAAGTGTTAAACGATGTATTTGAAACCCTTGGTCATGTCTTATATTTCATCGTTACCTTTTTCTATCACTTAAGACATGTGCTTTAAGTTAGGTCGCTTAATCACGTTACCAAGAACGAATATGCTAAATGCTCTCCCGACTTCGCTTTTGCCTTGTCTCGCGTAGTCTCCTTATAAAACCAAATATTTCTTCAATGTCTTGAGACTTAGCAATTTCACTTAAGTCGGGTAGTTTCCTGAAACTCATGCCATAAAGCTTTATAAGAATGGGACCCGCTGCTTAGTCGGGTGATCGCAAGAGAAGTCAACAAGTCAAAGTAATGTTATCAGACTTCGCGATTACTTCCTGTCGCATGGTCGCCAAATCAGGTCATATTAAACAGTTAAGTATTTCTTCAGTCGCGTGGTCTCAAGATCAAATGACGGTTAAGAGATAACAATCCCGATCCCGCGACTAACTGTTTGATGCTAGCAATATTATTTAGTCGGGATGTCACCATAACAAGGGCGATGACTCAGCTTTTCAGTATGTATTAAATGGACAAAAGAATAGGTTACATCTGTCATAATGTAAGTGGTTGTCGGGAGGTCGCCAGAAGGAGGAAATGAATCAAGCGATAAGGAGACTAAGGTATGTTTACCTTTAGTCACAGAGTCTCCAGATAATTTAAGGGCATGACTGATCATCAAACGACAACCATCTGATGCAAGAAGTAGATGATCCTGTGGCAGTTGCGAAGTCTGGAAAGAAAAGTGTCCCATGGAAAAAGTCCTCCTGACTTGGCGATTAGGGTAGGTCGCAAAGTCGCTATGAATAGAAAAAAGGGCACGTGCTTTGAGTTAAAGGTAAAGATAAAGGATCTCCCGACTAAGCGACCAAAGTGATAATCATGAAAAGTTAAAACCAACGGATTGTCGTGTAGTCTGGAGAAGAATGATGAGTTAGTGTTAACTCCATGCGACTTTGATTTCACTATAGTCGCCTGATGGACTTGGGTCAGTCAGGGTAAAGAAAGTTCATTATCGCCTAATCTAGAGATCAAACCATGGTTAAGGATAAGTCCTCATGACAAAGAGACTCAACGTGGTCGCGAGGTCGCCTGATAACAAAATCTAAAATGCAGCGCCAAGTGGATGACATGACAGAATGGATCTCTCAGCGGCCAATCAGATATTAGGATTTTGATTAATGTGCACAAAAGGTAGCTGAGATGTATGACAAAGGATGAATCAGAGAATGCCATGTCATCTGTCTTAAAAATTTGATGATTGCGCCAAATATTCATAATTTCAAATTCAATTTTCTGTCAACTTCGTGCACCTACGGCTAGGTTTTTGAAAGCTCACGGCATAGCAACTTAATGGCAGAACTGACATTTCTGAATTATAAGCCATGTACTCTGAATCCTGTGGCTATAAACAGAGGATACTATATTCATTCTTGTTCACCAAATTTTCAGATTTCAGAGCCAAGTTGTTATTTTCAGCGAAAAGAGATATTCAGAGTAGTTGTAGTGTTTTCAAGTGATAAGAAATTTCTAAAGTTATAGAGAATTGCATTCAGAACAGACAGTTGATATTGGACTTTAGATTTGTTTCAATATCATTCCAGGTAGTGAATCAAAGTGTTTGCAGAGATGAGTAGAGCTGTGAGCGTTGCTTCTACGAGTGGAGGCAGTGGCGAGGAGCAAAAAGGAAAACCTAGTTTTTCAGAAGAATTTCTTCAGCTGTTGCCAAGTTCAACACAGAACAGAAAGATTGATGCAGGTGTGTTCAAAGATGACTTTGCAAATATCAGAGATGCTGCAACCCCAGGAACAATAGGTTTTTCTCTCTTTACATACTTTTATAAAAATTTAGATAAACCTATCCCTGTTTCAAACCCTTGGACATCTGGTCTGGGTAGATTATTAGTGCCTGATGTGTTCCTGGATGTTGACTTGTTTCTTGACCTGGCCAACCATTATGATGCCCTAAAAAAGACCATCAAAAGAGATGATGGCACTAACTTGTTGGTATTAAATAGAAGTTCTTTCATGTAAGCTTTTGGTCTATTCAGTACCATGTCTACCAAGATTGACATGAAGAAGCAGGAGAAAAGATATAGTGCTAAGCCTGGTGTTGCTAGGGGCTTGTTGAAGAAGCACATGCCAAAAGAGTTAAGAGA
>MU226566.1:1714763-1749216 GCA_018584345.1 Thuja plicata
GGACACTGTCCATAGTATTGATTCCTTGAAGAGTGAATCAATTAGGTTGTCCCTCCTACAAGAAAAGGAAGAAGGATGAGAATCCTTATTTCACTGATTATTGTTATGTTAATAACTATGATTTGTACGGTAATATCTTGTTTATGGTTATGCTTGATTATCAGCAAGATAATTCATAATTTGGTCCAATAAAGGTACATAGTTAATCAGTGTCCACATCAACAAATACTGTGTTAACAGCCATCTTGAAAGGTAAAACCTGCCTGAGTATTTGTGGAGCTCAAAAATGAAGAAGGACCTTATCCAGTCCTTAGCAATTAGGCTTTTCTTGTCTCTGAATCAGGAGTAGAAGGTACAAGGTTCACATAGACATTTCAAGCATTGTGATTCATACAAGAAAAATCCCTAACACTTTGAAAATTTTTTGTGAGTGTAAAGAAATGATAAGTGTGTTTTTTCCACTAATATCAAAGGGGGAGATTGTTGATCTCTATGTTTGCTGATCATTAGTGTCCCACACTTAGTCATTTATCTAGGTAGGTTAGCCGGTCATCACTGCGGTCGAGCTATCCAGTATAGGCCAAGAAATCTAGCATAGTCATTGCCGAGTAGATAGTGGTTTCTGAGTGACTCAAAAATCAAGAAAAAGTTGATCATGTTCATGTCGAGTGCCAAAGTCTTAATGTGCCGAGCAAGAAAGTTTTGACATATGTTTGGAATGGCACAAACTTGAAGGTAAACTATTTTGGGCCGACTTGTTCATGCATTTAATGATTTCAATGGAATTAATTACACATTAATTATTTGATCCCAATGCATGGCATGGAGCCAATCAGAAAATTGGAATGCCTAAGTGTCATAAGCATTTGATCCTGATTGTTGATCTAGATCTAATCACCAGATTCGTGAAGTATATTAAGATTTCTTCTTAAACCCTAATAGTGTGGTCAAGGAGAGATAGAGAAGGTGAATGCATACATGAGAGATGTACAAAGGGTTATGTTGATAGAAGAAGCCTAGATCTAATAGAGTGAAAGAGCAGTGAATAGCAGAGTAAAGACATATCAGATTATTAGATCAGAGAAGGTATTGGAAAGAGGAGATCTATTATCAGCATCAGAGTGCATAATGAAGGATCCTTTCTTGAGACATTCTAACTAGTGTATCAGGTGAAATATCTTAACAGAGTGGTTCTAACAGACCTTTCTAAATCTCTTAGCTGAGTGCTTACTTTGCTGTAAGTTTAAATCCTTTTGTAAGGTAGATTATAATGATCTAAAGCTCTTAACCGGGAATACCTTTAACCAGGTAGATTACATATTGTGATCAAACTTTGTATCCCTAACAGGCACACTTTATTGCTACAGTAGTGAAGATATTTTTGGGTATCATCCCCACCCCAGTTTTACCTTATTGGGTTTCTAGGTTACCAAAATTATGTTTTCTTGAGTTATTTATTTACTGTCATGGATGATACTAGTTGTTAGTTCAATTATATTTATGCATGGTTGTGGATCAGCTTTGTTTTAAAGGATAAAAGTATCTGATTCACCCCCCCCCCCCTCTCGGGATCTTGCTTTCCCATATTGTATTTCCAATAGACCCTTCATTAAGGTATGAATATTATCTCTTGGAACATTAGAGGATTGAATAATCCTCACAAGCAAGATCTTGTTAGTAATATGATTAGAGATAATTGACATGATATTTTTTTGATCCAAGAAACTAAAATGCTTAAGGAGAAGGTTGCAAAACTTAGATTTTTTAAGAATGGCAATATAAGTGGGGGGGACTCTGAAGGGGCTTTAGGGGGTATTGCTACCCTTTGAAACTGTGATGTTATTAAAGTTGATGTTATTTATCAGGGGAATAATGTTGCTTGTACTAGATTTTTTCATCTCAAGGATGGAACTTCATGGGTGCTGACCAATATTTATGCCCCTAACACCAAAGCTGGAAGAGATTCTTTTTGGGATATGCTATCCAATTTAAGAAGAATTTTTAGTTCTAAGGAGTGGATTGTTATGGGAGATTTTAATACTCCCCTGAAAGAAAATGAGAAAAGGGGGGACTCAAACCAATATGGATAGTAGAATGAAATTTATGAATTGCATAGATGAGAAATCCCTCCATGATGTTGAGTTGCAGGGAATTAACTAGACTAATAGAAGAAGTAGAAATGATCTCATTCAGATTAGACTTGATAGGGCCATTATTAGTAATGATTGGTTTATTCATAACTATTGTTTGTTGTCTTCTCATGTGAGGGTTGGCTCTAACCACAACCCTAACACTTTCATGGTTGATCCCGTTTCAATGAAAAGGAATTTTCCCTATAGATTTGAGAAGATGTGGAATTTTCATGCACAATTGGAACAAAAATTTGAGGAATGGTGGAAGATAAATATCAAAGGAACTGCTATGTTTATCCTTGCAAAAAAACTTAAACAGATTAAGCAGAATATCAAAAAATGGAATAAGGACACTTTTGGAAATATTTTCTCTACTAAGACCAATATCTGTTTGGAGTTGAATGCTATTCAAGAAAGTATATAGTAGGAAGGAAATGCTAAGACAACAAGAGAACAGGAAAATGAGAAACTAGTGGAGTATCATGATATTGTATCTAAAGAAGAGACCTTTTGGAGACAGAGGTCACGAAAGCTTTTTTTGAAGGAAGGGGATAGGAATACTAAATATTTTTTTCATGACCACTCTTAAGCATAGATTGGAAAAAAGAATTCCCAATTTGATCATAAACGACACAAGATCTAATGATGAAAATGCTATTAGAATAGAGGCAAAAAGTTTTGTTTTCAAAACCTTCTCCAACAAGATAAATATCTCAACCAGGAAACTCAAAGGGATTATTGGGATAGGGGTCACTGGGTGGACCTTACTCTTATTGACTAGTCTTTGGGATGGCTTAATAAAATCCTAAATTCTTTTACTTTGGTTGAAGAAGAAGACAAACTCATATGGAAGTATAGTCCTAATGGGAACTTCTCTATCTCCTCTCTATACCATCAGAATTCTGAGAATCTAAATGAACCTTGTTGGGATAAAGTATGGATTAAAGGTCTAACTCCTAAGGTTAATGTCTTCTTCTGGATCATGCTTCAAAACAAGGTTCTTACAAATGACAACTTGAGAAGAAGAGGTGTTACTATGGTCAACAGATGTTATTTATGTAATCAGGATGATGAAATAGTTAATCACATGACTCTCCATTTCCCTTATGTACGTATTATATGGGAGAAATTCTTTAAACTTCTTAATGTTGATTGGGTTATCCCTGAGGATTTGTAGAGATTTTTTACGTCCTGGACTCCTCCCTCAAGGAATGAAACTATTGCTAAGGTATGGAATTTCATTTTACCCTATACATGTTGGGGGTTTTGGAAAGAAAGAAATGAGAAAGTTTTCAGAAACAAAGTTTCCAATGAGAAAGAGGTCTTCCATAAGATCAAAAGAGTTGTTATGGAGAATTTATATTTAAGGGATAGCCTAATAGAACCTTCTAATATGGAGGATATTACTTTCTTTAATAATTGGAAAATAAAAGGCAACATGAGTAAATGCAAAAAAATTCAATAAGAGATGAAGCTAGATGGGATTGCCCTCCTAGGGGATGGATAAAAGTTAATTTTGATGGTGTTAGAATAACTGAGAGGGGGGGTGAATCAGTGACCTCAAAAATTAATCCAATAAATCAACTCAAAAACTTTATACCACAAATATAAACCTGTAGTTATCTTCAGTCATACAAGATGTATGCCTTTAAATAATCTTATCAAATAACTACTGCTTAGAGTTTGTTGTTAATCCTTTTTCTTAAGATTTACCGAATAGCAGTCTAGCCTTTACCAAAATATAGTAAATAAATTAGTGTTTACCGATCAATCCAGTTTTAGTAGTGTAATGAAAAACATTAAAGCAATGAACCATATACACATTTGACACATGGATTTTTAACGTGGAAACCTTGTTAAGGAAAAAACCACTTGGGACCGATAACCCAAGATTTTCACTCTTCTGAAGTGAGCTCAGCGAAGAGCCAACCCTGTTAGGTTACAAAAACACTGTTAAGTGTGACCTTGTTAGAGGATTTAAATATAATAGTTTTTCACTTGATATTTGGCATTTCACTATGTTATCTTCATGAGAAAATTTTTGATACTCCTTGAGATGTATCTTAATATATAAAGGATAGTTAAATCATACTCTGTTAAGAGATTTTTTGAATCAATGGTTAAACTGAAATAGTATATGATATGTTCATAAATATAACTTTAATCTTGTAGATGTTCAAATCTATTGTAAGCTCATAATACCTTTCTGATCAATGTTTCTTTTTTGTTCCTTTGCTCCACTTCTTTCTGCTCAGTGATGTTGTTGCTTCTCTGTTGCTCGGTTTCTGCAGAAATATTTAGCTCTATTGTTTAGCTTGTTTGATCAGGACTATATGAAGGCTTATTTTCTTCACCAGTATTATCTTAAGCATCCTCTTCTATTCTCCCCCCTTTTTATTGTCTCTCTTATAGGCATGATTTCACCATTTCTAAGTCCTTGTCTTTCTTGTTCTTGACATGATCCGCAAATCTCATCATTCTTTATTTAAAGCATGCTTTAGTTTTATCCCTTAGATTTCTCCTTGACAAATGGAGTAAAACTAGCTTTAATCTCTAGCTTATCTCTAGCTTTTAACTGGTCGATGAAAATAATGTAATCAAATAGTTCACTCCATATTTATCTCCTACCAGCTAAGTCTTTTGTCATTTCTCAACTTCAGTTCTTATCGGTGTTTAACTCCTTGTTTTCTCAGTCTTGACTTTAGTTGTCCTTGGGCATCTCTGTCTGTCGGGGTTGTCTGTCCATCGGAAAACACTGTGACATTCAGTTATGCTCAGTTATCACTTAGGTTATGCTTGGTAATGCTTGCACGGGCATCTTTCTCAAGTATCAATGTGACTCTTCTCTCAAGTTTCTCTATCCGTCGGGGTACACTGTCCATCGGTGTTTGTTGTCACTTTGTGTATACTAAACTTTTATGTGTTAATGATAACATAACCTTTATCTATTTGTTTCTTTGAAGTCTTTGACAATATGTATATAACCAATCAAATTATAACAAGTTGACATCAATGGCAATACAATACATTAACTAATTTAATGTCTTGCATTAACTTTCTACATCTCAGTGATCATCAACTTAACATCTTCAAACATTCAATTAGTTATAGTTCATCAATATCTCCCTTTGGCATTGATGGAAACATACTATATTACTACTAATACAATATGAAATATACCAGTTGTAGTTTTATCAATCTCTACCAAACTTATTTTTCTATAACCAAAACAAATGTCTGGCTCTTGGTAAGTTCTTGTAGCTTAGATTTGTTTCTTGCATCACTGGATAGATGTAGAAACTTTTGATTCTGTCTCTCCTTTTGATTGTTCCTCTTTTTGATGAATATCTCTTTTTCCTTTGACAATAATAGATATTTCTCATGTGGATATAATCTCTCCCTTAAGTCATCTCTCCCTCAGGATACTTCTCTCCCTTAGGATGATCATGATGGATATTTCATAGGGATATACTCTCTATCCCATTAATAGCAATGCTAAACTATATCCTTCCTTTTTTATAATATATTCCTTGAATTTCTTGTTCCATCAATAATATAATAACTCTGGTGTTCAGTGCAGATAAGTACCTTTCTATTTACTGATGTATCTTCGAAGTTCACCTCTTTGCTTGCATCAACATGAATGATCTTCTGATTATGTGTAGGTTGATGCAGCCTCCTAGTCATCTTAGTGACTAATAAAGAAGGGTCGGACCCCTAGTCTCTTTCTCAGGTACTCAAATGTATCTTTAGGCAATCACTTTGTGAATATGTTTGCTAATTGTTCCTTGGATTGAACATATTCTAGTATCACCTCTTTCTCTTGCACTTGTTAAATTAAGTAATGATACTTGATAGAAATATACTTAGTCTTAGCATGCATGATAGGGCTATTAGATATGTTTATTGTACTAGTATTATCACAATAGATGATCACCGGTTCAAGAATTTTCATATTCATACCTTCCAATAATTGCTTGATCCATGTAATGTTAGGCAATTTGCAGCAACAGCCACATATTCTGCTTCTGCAGTAGATTGTGAGATGCATCCTTGTTTCTTACTTATCCATGTGACAAGTTTGTCACCCATGAATAATGCTCCTCCTATTGTGCTCTTTCCATAATCTAAGTTTCCAGCCCAATCAGCATTTGTATAGACTTGAAGCTCAAATTTTCCTTCTCTTTTATACCATAAGCCATAGTACTCTGTATTCTTTAGATATCTCAAAGTTCTTTTGACAACAATCATGTGTGATTCCTTGGGATTAGCAAAGAATCTTGCAACTATTCCAACTGCATGTGCTATATATGGTCTAGTATGAACAACATACATGAGTTTTCCAATCATAGATCTATATAGGGTTTGATTTACCTCGGTTGACTTGTCTTCCTTTGTCAACTTGCATCTAGTTTCCATAGGTGTTCCAACTGGTTTGTAGTCTTTCATCTTGAATATTTTCAGCACTTCCTTGATGTATTTGGATTGTGTGATATATATTCTTGCATTTTGTTGAAGAATTTGTAGACCAAGAAAGAATTTGATCTCCCCAAACATTGACATCTCAAACTCTTTTCTCATTTTATTAGAAAATGATTTACATAACATATCATTACCCCCAAATATGATATCATCAACAAATATTTCAGCAATCAAAATGTTATCATCAGTATCTTCTTTTAAATACAAATTATTGTTTTCACTTGTTCTTACAAATCCAATACTTATGAGATAGGATTGAAGTCTTTCATACCATGCTCTAGGTGCTTGTTTTAATCCATACAAGGCTTTGTGCAGTCTACAAACCATGTTTCTCTTGTTAGGATCAACAAAACCTTTTGGTTATTCAATGTATACCTCTTCTTCTAGTATTCCATTCAGGAATGCAGATTTGACATCCATTTGGTATACTTTGAATCCTTTTAATGCAGCATAAGCAAGTAGAATTTTGAATCCTTCTAATCTATCAATGGGTGCAAAGTTTTCTCCATAGTCAATACCTTATTCTTGTGCATACCCCTTGCATACTAATCTTTCTTTGTTCCTTGTGACTTCTCCACTCTCATTCATCTTGTTTCTGAATATCCATTTGGTACCAATGACATTCTTGTCATCTGGTCTAGGTACTAATGTCCATATTTTTTTCTTCTCAAATTTTTCTATCTCTTCATTCATAGCACTGACCCATTCTTCATTTTCAAGTGTAGTATTAATAGATTTGGGCTCAAAATCACAAATTAAACATCTAGTGTTCAATGACTTACTTCTTGTTCTCATTCCAGCTTGCTTGTCTCCTATGATCTAGATATGTGGATGGTGTCTTCTGACATACTTGGGAAGTATTGGTTCAGCTCTTTGTTCATCATTCTGATCATCATCTTGACCATCATTCTGATCTCCATCACTCGGTGCATCATCTTGAGAAATTTCCTAATTTTTGGTGTTTGCATCTTGATGCTTGGATGCATTGTTTTGTCGCTCGGGAGCGATACACTATTTCTCGGGCAGAGTGTTAGGTTCTTCACTATAGACAAACCTGTTGTAGTCTTCTAGTTCTTTTCTTCTTTCCTTATCTTTTTTCTCTGCAAATTCATCTATTCTGACGTTTGCAATTTCAATTATTTTGTTAGAGGACTTGTTAAGACATTTATAAGCTTTGCTTTTGGTAGAATACCCTAAAAATATTCCTTCTTCACCCTTGGGGTCAAGCTTTCCATTTCTATCATCTTTCAAAATATAACATTGACTTCCAAAAATTCTGAAGTAACTTACATTGGGTGTGTATCCATACCATAGCTCATAAGGTGTCTTATCAATGTATTTCTTTAATTGAACTTTGTTCAATGTGTAGATAGTAGTACTGATAGCTTCTCTCCAAAAAATTTGAGTGATGCCTTTCTCAATCATCAGTGTTCTGGCACAATCAACAATGGATCTATTCCTTCTTTTAGCAATCCCATTTTTATGTGGTGTTCTTGGTGCAGAAACCTATCTTTGAATTCCATGCTCATTACAAAAGTTTGTGAATTTGTCATAAATAAATTCTCCTCCTCTATCTATTCTTAAGCATTTCAATTCCTTATCACTTTCTTTATCTACAATAGCTTGATACCATTTAAACATCTTGAATGCTTCTGATTTCTCTTTTAAGAACATAATTGTCATCATTCTAGAATAATCATCAACAAAGATAATGAAGTATCTATCACCATAGTAACTCTTTGTTCTCATTGGTCCACATAGATCAGTATAGACTAGTTCTAGAATGGCAATGTTAGATGTGTAGGTTTTACTCTTGAAACTAGACTTTGTCATTTTACATTTTTAACAATTCTTACACATGACATGATCGGGCTTTGACATGCTCGGTAAGCCTCTTACTTTCCTTTTATTTCTTATCCTAATCATGTTGTCAAAATTCACATGACATAACCTTTTATTCCATAACCATATGTCTTTGTTTCTAACCATTAAACAAGTGGTGTTAATATCATCAAGATGGAATAGGTTACCTTTTTTCTGTTCACCAGTTTCGATCAACCTTCCTGATTCATTAAAGATATTTGCATTTTTGTTCTCAAATGCAACTTGGTGACATGTGTTATTCACCTATGAAACGCTCAATAGATTATAGTTAAGTATTTTTACCCAATATGCATTTTCACATATGATCAGATTATTCAACATTATGGTTCCTTTACCTTCAAATGGACAAGGTGAGTCATTACCCATTCTTACTGATCCACCATTATAAAACTCAAAAGTTTCAAAATTTTCCTTATCTCCAGTCATGTGGTGAGTACAACCACTATCAATAATCTAGACATCATTTTTACTAACCTTAGATATGAGTGCAGTCTCAACATACCTTTCCTCTTCGTCTGAATCATCCTTGATGGCAACAAATACCACCTCAATATCTTCATCAAATTTAGTGTTAGTATTCTCTGCTTTGTTCTCAGCCAGGTAACAAGCTTTCTTCCCTTTATCCTTGTAGTCTCGGTTGTCTCTTGTGTCATATTTTTGGTTGCTTCGGTAATCTTTGTCATCACCTCTGTCAGACTTCTTTTCATATGACTTTTCATTCTTTCTGTCTTGTTTTCTTTTGTTAGGACATCTAGTAGCAAAGTGTTCAATTTCTTTACAATTAAAACATACCAATGGTAATTTACCTTTGCCTCTCTACAATCTTCTAGCCATTAATGCTTCAATCTCATCAAGTTCTTGGTCATCACTATCACTTTCACTATCATTTCTCATAGTGTGTTTATGACTTGACTTACTTATTTTCAAAGAAGATTTGAATGCAGACTCAATATATGGTAAGACACTGTTGTCAAAGTTATTCTTCTCAAATGAAATAAGTCTACCAACCAAACTATCTAGAGTGAAATTTTTATTTTCTACTACTCTCATTTCTTTTATAGCAGATACTCTAATAGCATAAACAGGCAGTAAGGTTCTTAGGATTTTACTTACCAGTGTTTCTTCTTCAAGTACACCTCCTACTCCTCAGATAGAATTGACTACCTCTTTGATTTTGTAGCTATACTAAGTGATAATTTCTCCTTCTTTCATTCTTGGGTCATCAAACTTTCCTCTTAGGCTTTCTTCCTTAGCTCTTAGTACATTAGCATCTCCTCCATGTACTAGCTTCAATTTGTTCCACATTTGCTTTGCAGTGGTGCATGTTTTGACATCTTCAAATTCAGCATTGAAGAGTGAGAAAGAAATTTCTATCATCATAGAATTATGTTCATGTTTTTCTCTTAATTGATCAAGTGTGTGAGGTCCAATAGGCAACACATATTCAGTATCCAAGTATTGAGTAACATCATTTCCAATACCTGATAGTGGATTTTTATCCTGCTTTTCCATGATCCAAAGTTGTCCTTGTTCAACTTAGGAACATCCCTTTTTCCCATCTTGTGATATTTTGCTTGAGTCTTTAAACTCCCTTTCTAAGCACACAAGCTCTGATACCAATTGTTAGAATAACTGAGAGGGGGGTGAATCAGTGGCCTAAAAAATAAATCCAATAAATCAACCCAAAAACTTTATACCACAAATATAAACCTCTAGTTATCTTCATTCCTACAAGATGTATGCCCTTAAAAATCCTTATCAAATAACTACTACTCGGAGTTCACTATTAATCTTTTTTCTTAAGATTTACCGAATAGAAGTCTAGCCTTTACCGAAATATAGTAAATAACTTAGTGTTTACTGATCAATCCTATTTTAGTAATGTGTAAAGAAAAACATTAAAGAAATGAACCATATACACATTTGACACATGGATTTTTAACTTGGAAACCCTGTTAAGGGAAAAAAAATTGGGACCGGTAACCCAAAACTTTCACTCTTCTTAAGTGAGCTCGGTGAAGAGCCAATCCTGTTAAAGGTTACAAACACACTATTAAGTGCGACCTTGTTAGAAGATTTAAATATAATAGTTTTTCACTTGATATCTGGAATTTCACTATGCTATCTTCATGAGAAAATTTTTGATACTCCTTGGGATGTATCTCAATATATAAAGGATAGTTAAATCCCACTCTGTTAAGATATTTTCTGAATCAATGGTTAAACTAAAACAGTATATGATCTATTCATAAATACAACTTTAATCTTGTAGATGTTCAAATCTATTGTAAGCTCATAATACCTTTATGATCAATGTTTCTATGTTCCTTTGCTCCACTTATTTCTGCTCGGTGATGTTGTTGCTTGGCATCTGCAGAAATATTTAGCTCTGTTCTTCAGCTTGTTTGATTAGGATTGTATGAAGACTTATTGTATTCACCAGTATTCTCTTCAACATCCTCTTCTATTCTCCCCCTGTTTCTTGTCTCTCTTATAGACATGATTTCACCATTTCTAAGTCCTTGTCTTTCTTTTTCTTGACATGATCCACAAATCTCGTCATTCTTGTTTTAAAGCATGCTTTAGTTTTATCCCGTAGATTTCTCCTTGACAACTGGAATAAAACTAGCTTTAATCTCTAGCTTATCTCTAGCTTTTAACTGGTCGATGAAAACAATGTAATCAATCAGTTAACTCCATATTTAGCTCCTTCAAGCTAAGTCTTTTGTCATTTCTAAACTTTAGTTCTTATTAGTGTTTAACTTCGTGTTTTCTCAGTCTTGACTTCAGTTGTCCTCAGAAATCTCTGTCCATCAGGGTTTTCTGTCCATCGGGCAACACTGTGACATTCAGTTCTGATTGGGTATCACTTAGGTTCTGCTCAGTAATGCTTGCTCAGGCATCTTGCTCAGGTATCACTGTGACTCTTTTCTCAGGTTTCTCTATCTGTCGGTGTTAGTTATCACTTGGTGTATAGTGAACTTTTATGCATTAATGATAACATAACCTTTATCTCTTTGGTTCTTTGAATTCTTTGACAATATGTATTTAACCAAATAGATTATATCAAGTTGACATCAATGAAAATATAATACATTAACTGATTTAATATATTTCATTAACTTTCTGCATCTCGGTGATCATCAACTTAACATTTAAAACATTCAATCAGTTATAGTTCATCAAATGGTGCATCAAAACGGAACCTGGGGATGGTCGGGTGTGGTATGGTGATAAGAGATGAGCATGGGGTTTGTAAAGGTATAAAAGATATACCTTTAGGTTTTCAAACTAGCCTGCATGTAGTCGAGGCTAATGTTTCCCTACATAGCTTAGTCTTAGCCAAGGACAAGGGATGTAAGAATTTATGGCTTGAAGGTGACTATCTAAACATAATTAAATGTCTTAATAATGATTTTAAATTCTCTTGGTCTATTCATAATGTCATGAAAAAAGAAAAAATCCTAATTAGATCTTTCGAAGAATGCGTCATTACACATAATTTCAGAGAGACCAATGGAATTTTTGACTAGGCAGCTAATATGGCGTGCAACATGGAGGTGATGATGCATTGGAATGATGTGCATGAGATGCCTTTTCAAGTGAAATCATTAATGGAAAGTGACTATTTACGGAGCAAGCAAAAAAGGGTTTTAAATGGTAATTTTAATGAAGAGATTTGATTATGAAGTGAAGTTTCATAATTAATTTTTTTGGGCAAAGTACATTTTGGTGACGACGCTCCTGATTTGGCATAGATTCCGGGTGATTTTGGCTAAGTCAAGAGAAGTTAGTTTAACCCACAATAGCATTTGTAGCTCTTACAATGATACAGATAATTTTCTTTGGAGAAATAAAATGGGAGGAAGCAAGAAGCATTTTGAACCTGTGAGTTGTGAAGAGTGGAAGGAAAATAAGGAAGTGTGGAGTATCCTGAAGAAAGGTGGGATAGCAGTTTTCATGGAAAGATTACATGGCAGAAACCATACGGTTACCAAGAAATTATCCAAAACTTGGAAGAATGGGAAGGTGCTCATGGGGTACCAGCTCATGGAGGTCACAGAGGATATTATAGCAGAAGCCACGGGCATTAGTATGGAAGGGCTCAAGTTTTATAGAGACAAAATCTTCTCTAACAAATCCTGGGATAAATTCCCAACCACAGAGTAGGAAAAGACAAGACTGGTGAAGGAGGATACCTCCTACCATAACCCCAAATGCATTTCCAGGCCATGGAGGTATGTTCTTTTAGCTGTAATCAATTACATAACGCTCGATGGTAGATTTACCAAAGCATACGGGCATCACTTTATGTTGTTGAATCATTTTAAGCACAATGTAAAAATTAGCCTTCCTTTTGACTTGTTGATCTCGCTGGATTTTACCATTACTAGTCTTCAGAAGGATCCAAAAGGTGACCACACATCACACCAAGGCCTCATGCATCTGGTTTATGACCTTCTCAAAACTAAAAAAGTGGAGAAACCTTTTCTGAAGAGGAATGTTAAGGATGATGAAGACACAGAAGGAGATGAGGAAGAAAATATGTATGAAGAGGAGACAGAGGATAAAGAGGAGATTCCATCAAGGTTTCACAGTCCTGAGAAGGAAAAATTCAAAGGCTCGTATGGAGGAATCTGAAATGGAAAAGGAGACTGAAGATGATGAGTATGAGGAAAAAAAGGGAAAGAGGGTAAGAAAAGGAAATAAGGGGAGATCACTGGTAGTAAAAACAAGAGGAATAAAAAAGGAAAGAACCCTAGTAAAAGGAGAATTGATCTGTCCTTGGAGGAGGATGAAGACATGGAAAAGGAGCAGAGTACTGAGATTAACTTTGGGGATGATACAAGGGAAGAGGGAAAGAAGGAGGATAACACATGAAATATGGGAGAAGACCAAACCCCCTGGTCAATACAGAGGATAACCCACAGAAGGATGTCAATCAGATTGTGGAGGAGAATGTGAATAGTATGAAAATAAATACTACAGAGACCAAAGTCATCAATAACCCTACTAATGAGGATACTAGTAAGGAAACAAGCGGGCTTGATGAATTTACTAAAAACAAGAATTTTTTGCTAGACTTTACCTGCACTCTGGGTAAAATGATGGATGAAATAGTTAATATAAAAAAGAAAATGTAGATCATGAGAGGTGAGGTTAACTTCATCAAGAAAATTAATATTGGGGATAAACCCGTTGCGGTTTGCCTTGATGAGATGAAATATGTGATGGGCAAAAATGATGCCTATGTGGAAATGGTGGATAAAGTCTGTTAAATGGAAAAGAGACTGAAGGAGAAAGAGGACAAGGTGGTGGAGGGGGAGTTCGAAGGTAATATCCACATGCTACATAAAAAAGTGGGCAAAATTGAAGATACCATGTACAAGATAGGGGAGCGAAGCCTAGTTAGCCTTAAATCCTATACAGAGCACGCAAAGATCCTGGATAAGATGGAACAGGAAAAGGGTGAAAAAGAAGGCAAAGAGTTGAAGGATACCATGGGACCAAGAAAACATACTTGGGCAAGTACCAGAAATTTGGGAACCAAGAATGAAAAGGATTTGGAAGGGCCCAAGAACTCTGCAGGTCAGATGCAACTCATGGCAATCCAGGCACAAGATTTAATGAAGAGCATTTAGCTTTCATGTCATGTGTCATGTCTTTTTTTTGTCCCAGTTTGTTTCTTTTTTATTTTTGCTTGTTGTTTGGTTGCGGGCCTTTTGGTTGTTATGGATTTATTTCCTAGGTGTTGAGGCACAGTTTCAGTTGAACTTTATTGTAATATTTGTAAAAACTCTTTGCTAAATGTTTCAGGTCCTTGTAAAAAAAAAATTTACGTAATCAGAACAAATGCATGCAAGAAAGAACACCATCTTATAAAAGAAAAAAGTCAACAAAGAGATAAAAAAAGATCCTTTGAGAGAATGGGGAGAGTGAAATAGAACCCTTTCCCCCCAAGTGAGGAGACAAGGAAAAAGAACTATTATGTTGCTCACAGATTATGATAATGAGCCCACAAAGTATAGGCTAGAAATGTCATATAGTGAGGAGCAACATAATAGGAATGTAGATATATTAGGTAGAATGATCATGAAAAAGGTTCCATTCATAGTTGCAAGTGATTTGAATCATACCACAATCAATCAATTCTTGAATTTTACACTTCAAATCATAACATTCAGTAGTCTTACGACCATGAATTTGATGAAACATACAAATGGAAGAACTATTTGGTTTATGTTTACTAATTTTTTTCTTGTTTTTCAAAGGAAGGGTAATTAAGTTGCCCTTCAGAAGCTCAAAAAAAATAGACTCTTTTTGTAAGGATAAATTAGGAGGAGAATGTATAGATTGATTAGGCAAATGAGAAGACAGGACACCTAAGGTTTCTTTTGAAAAACATTGCTCATTATGAATGTTTGATGTATAAATATGATAAGATTCTCCTTTAGATGGGACTCGATTGAAATCTAAAGAGGACCATTCAAAATCCACACAGCCATTAGGTAGAGTTTTTTAATTCTCTAAGTCAAAGTTCTTTTCCTTTCTATGGAATGTTGGTGTGAAGTCTAAGGTTCTCCAATCATCATCTTGGAGAGTTGATGGGACACTTATTCGTATTGGAGGAAGATTTGAATAAGGAAATGGAGATTGAATAGAATCAACTTTATTAGAATCATTATCATCTAAGGTTGGATTTGTGAAAAGAAGGTCATCAGTGTATAGTAGTGCATGAACACCTCTTACAAAACTTATGGATTTGGTTTAAAAGGCATTTTGAATAGTATTGAATCGATTAAGTTCATTAAGCTCAAAAGATCCCTTAGAAAGAGCCTCATGGATGTCATCCTCTACTTTGAAGATATGTTTAGGAGAAGGACAAACATAACTCATTGAAGCCTCATCTATAAAAGGGATATCAATGAAACTCATAGGAAGTGGTTTATTATTAGGAGAAATAGTGATGTCATCATCCTCTTGTACCAAATGATCCTTACAAGGAAGAGACATTGTAAAAGAAAGATCATCATTGTTATTAAAGGACTCTTTGGTAAGAGGGAGATCTTTACAAGGAATGGTGGTAATCACAATGTCCTTAGGATTGGGATCAATTTTGGGAGGGTGAACATTATGGGAATCAGTGATAGGAAGAACTAATTCATCCTCAAGATTGTGAAGAAAACTTGAAATTGAAGAAGCAAATGAAAATGAAAATTCCATTGAAAATGAAATGAAATAACTATGAATGAAATATTTTTGTGTTTTCTATTGTTTTAGACAAAATTCTATGCAATCTAACAATGAATTGAAACATTTTTTTCACAATGCAGCTATACTAAACAATGCAAAAGTGAATCTAAAAACCAAAGGAAAGATAGAAGCTAGAGATCTAGATGCATAAAATGTAACAAAGATATAATGACTAACATAATGCATACGAAGTAGATCTAGATATGCAAAATAAATCAAATTAACTATCAAATCAGATAGTATAATGCATGAAAGCGTCGGGTTCACAAAAATGTATAGTGAACCAACAAGCATGTAAAGGAAATCCAACACCAAGATCAAAAGAGGAAATGTAATAAGTCAGGTTCACCAAAATCTATAGTGAGCCTATGCATACAATGTAAAGATATGATACAAACCATATCACACAAAGAAGATCTAACTACCCAATCAGAAAGTAGAAAGCATGAAAGCAGCGGGTTCACCAAAATGTATAGTGTAAAATGGTGATCAATATTGGTAGAAAACCAAATTATAAATACATTAGAAGACCCAAAATCTAATCCTTGGGCCAAATATGATTTGTACAACCCCAAAAGGATGAAGGTACAAATGCAAGATCTAGCTACAAGGTGGATTTAGGGTATTCCTTTGTGAGATGTAGAAATAAGGCAAGAGATCTTATGTTTATGGCTAAAAGAAGATATAATAGCAAATTTTAATAGCATATATGATCTAATGTATCAAAATAGTTGCAAGATATAGAAGTAACAATATGTGCACCTGAAAATGGAAGAAGAAGAAGGTATTCGGATGCTGATTTTCTGACTGAAAAAATCCTAGAATGACCTAATACATGAATCCAGCAATCTATAACCTGTAACTCTCTATCCTACTCTTGGAACAGGTCGAAAGTGGTTCAACCTTTACCTAGGTATAATTTGAAAGTTCAACATGTACCTAAGATGACCAAAATTAGAAACATAAAGTTGATCTTGGAAATTCCATTGATTGTCCTTCCATCTCTGTAACGGGATTTGCACTTATAATATTAGGGTATAGGTCGAAGGTTCAATCTATGCCTGATATTGTCAAAATCCAGAACAAAAAAGTGGATCTGGAAAGGTCTTCAGATTGGCTTCTCGAATATATATATATATATATATATATATATATATATATATATATATATATATATATATATATATATATACTTTAGACTTGCGCTTGCACACAAGAGAGAAGGAGAAATTGTTGGGGGGAGGGGCTTTCCTTGGTCAAGCCCAAATTTAAGAATTAACCTTGAATTGAAATAAAGTAAATGCTATCATGTGGAAGAGATTAAATCTAACAATGGAAATGTGTCATACCATGTAGATGTAATTTTACTTAGTATGAGACCAAATGTGTTAATGTAATAGCCTTGACTCAACACAAAACCAAAAGGAAATCATGTATGACAAAACCTCATGTAGTAGATGCTTGTAATTTGCCTCAATATTGGATTGAAGAAGAGGAAGACTTGAATGGATGAATGTAGATATCCTCCCTTGATGGCCAAATCATTTGCTTCCTGTGGAGAAAGAAGCTAGATCTATGGAAGGAAATGCATGAAGATGGATGAACTTGAATGCTTGATGAATGTCTTTAATGAATGCTTGCTTTCTTAAACTCCTTGAATGCACAATAGATTGCTTATAGATGGATTGCTTGAGAGTTTTTCATAATAATAGATATATGTGAAAATGAGGGGAAGAAGTCTCCTTTTATAGTGAATTTTGGGTCCAAATTCACAAAGGCCGACCTCACTGGGTGGGGAAACGAAAACACCTTGCATCAGGCCCGAAACCCACCAAAATTCAACCCCTGCGTTATAGGTCGAAAGTGGGTTGACCAATACCCGAAAGGTTTAAGTTTTGAGGTAAAGTTGTGGGATTCAAGGGGTGTTAAGTGGTTCAAGGAAAAATGGAAAGGTAAGCAGGAAAAATGATCATAAATGCATCCAAATCATGAAATGGGGCCCAAGAGGGAAATGAATTATGTGAATGGATGGATAAATGGGAAATTGTGCATAGAAACTAGAGCCAACTTAGATTTTTGAGCAAGATTGAAGGAGAAAGGTAGGACCTTGATTTAAATTATGTACAGAATTAGGTGCAATGTGAGGTCCTAACATAAGAAACACACTAAAAAGGGCTAGAATTGCCCCAAAATGAACACAAAAGCAAGTGCTTACTTTTTAGGATTATACAATTATTTCATGTAATTAAACTCGCATGTGTAAATATTTCAGTTGTGTTTTTGTGTAAATTAAAAGAATTCAACTAGTCACTTGCATTACACTGAGTTTTTCACGGTGAGTTCAAAAAAACACAAGTTCGGCTGTAGATTAGGAGAGTTTATGTTATAGAAGAGGCATAGTATGGAAGGTATACACAAAAGTATCGGGGATTTTGTTTTAAAATTATAAGAAAGGAAGAGATTGTTCAGGAATTTTTCAACAAAATGTAAGAAGCCAAGGAAGGAGACCCTATTTATAGAGAACCTAAGGATCATACACCAGTTCTTGGAGATGCAAATAGTCTACCCTTCTTTGAGAGAATAGGGTGGATTCATTATTTCCTCTGGTTGACTAAATTTTGCAACAACTTTTGTCAATAATGAGGCAATTATTAAGGGCTTAGATTCGATGCATCTAAGGTCACAATTTTAAAGGTTTCTAGCCTTCCAGGAACAAGGGAGGACTACCCAACATCACTAGATGCAAAGTCTGTCAGAAGGGAATTCATATGGTTGGGTGAGGAATTTGAGTCCACAAGCTAGGGCACACAAAGTTTGTCTTTGCCACCAATTTGGAGGGAGGTTTCAAGCCACATTATTAGGTATTTAGCATGAAAAAAATTCCATTCTCTATTATACACTTACCATCTCAAGTTAATGAGCCATTTATGGCACAATAGATTTGTCAATGTGACCAATTATATTCATAGGATGTTAACTAGGATGGCTATAGAGTATAGGAAGAAAGGCACTCAATCTTCTCTTTCTCATGATTGGCTAGTTGTGTTGTTGGTAAAACGTAGTATTTCTATGCAATATACTAATGTTTCCTAGAAAATTGTTCATGGGTATATGGATTTAAAAGAGGAGTTTACAAGGAAATTTAAAACCCTAAAAAAATCATCCACAACCACTGCGGAGTTGCCTGTATCCTCAGGAAAATAGGGTTATGATCCTCACCAAAATAAGAGATATCCTCACTTAAGTCTCATTTGAGGAAACAGAAGGATTTTGTTCCCTCCTTGTCCTTTGGTAAAAGGGTCAAGAAGAAAGGGCACAAACCCTCAAAGGAAAATCCCTCTAAATTCAAGCAAAAATAGGTTAGAGCTGAATAATAAGAGGCGAGAAGTAAAGAACAACAATATGAGGAACCCAAACAGAGTGAATAGAGTACTACCAAAGTAGAAATTAAGGGAGAAGGTCATGCAGATGATAAATTTGAAGAACCCCAAGTTAGAGAAACACTAAGGGAAAAAAAATAGTTTTGCTAAGAAAATAAAAGTTCCTGAGAGGCGTTCATGACACCTTAGTAAATAGAGTGAGCCACCCGAGCCCTAGGCACATATTTTTACAAACCAGGAAATATATTTTGAAACATTACACTGGTTCAAGGGAGATAGAGAACAGAAAGGATAGACACGGGAAGAAGTTGAGCAGGAAAATTTTGCAGGACTGCATAATGAAGATGATACAGATAATATTAATTTCATGTAGGAACAAGACATGCCGAATATAGAAGAGAAGGAGGTTGAGCCTCCATCCAAACATGAAGGTCCAACCTGAGATTTTATCACACCTTCAATTTCTCCAATTAAACTGGAGGCATCACCTGGCAAAGCACTAGAGTACATCCTCATAGATGATAGTGATAACAATGAATTGTATATAGCATTGAGGAAAATAAAAAATCTAGAGGAACAATTGGAGTTGGCACGAAAAAAAGAAAATGAACTTTCCCAACAGGTGAAAGTTATGAAAACACAAATTAAAACACGGCCTAAGGAAAAAGGGGGTTAGGAAAGAAAGCACTACGAAAGAAGTTGTCACGCAAACATTACCCGTTCTTACAATAGTGGCCCTTGGCATGGTGATGTGGTGATTGAATTTGAAGTTTGTATGGCATAACGAGTAATGGGATAAAGAAAAGGAAAAACTTCAGCTTGTTGATAACACGTAGCTAGAAGAAAAGGAGGGGATATAGAAATTAAAAATCTCCCTAGAACATATGGCAGATTTAGCTAATCAACTACAAAAGTTGTAGACCTCCAGCTAGGGTGTATTCCCTTTACTTGAAGGAAAATTTGTGTGTTTTCAAATCAATCAACTGTTAAGTAATCTCCCTATTTAACTAGTCACTCTAAGGTCCTTTCTTATCTATTTTTCTAGGGCACCACAGGAAATGCAGGATCAATTGTGTGAATTTTACATGCATAATCTAGTTGTACCATATAATTCTAGTTGGAACCCTTTATCCTATGTAGGAGATGTACAAATAAGAGCCTTGATCTTTTATCTTAAAAATGAAAAAGAAATGGCAGAGCTAGCCCAAAGTTACAAGGAACGAGAGAAGAGTCGCCCATTATACATCAGGGAAGAAGTAGAGAAACTAGAACAAATTATTGATGAATGAGTTGATATGATGAGAAAAGGCATAGTTACAGAAATAGTTAACCAATGCAGGTTACACGTCTATAGTCGAATCAAATATTTGTATGTTGCACATGGGAAAGAAATTAAGGATGCATGTCTGAAAAGGTGGTCTCAACTCACCCAAGCACTTAAGAAAGAGGAACCCCACTCCATCTACAATTGCATTGCATTGGAATCACGAGAAATCAAGTATATAGGAGCAACAATGGACATCCAAAGAATTTGGCTCCCATTGAAGTTTTAACCACCACTCCTCCTTTACCTAGTGTCACACTAATTAGGTGGACAATTGGTTGAATTTGCTAAACATCATGAAAGGTGGGAGCAAATTACAAGCAAAAAAGAGTTTTATATGACTGAGGGTATAGGTGTCACTCAGGCTGTAGATTATAGGCTTGATGAGTTGTATTATAATAATAGATCTTCTTAAGGACAAGAAGGAGTTTAAGTGGAGGGTATCATGAGTGCATAATTAGTGTATTTTCTTGTCTGTTTTGAGCTTAGTTTCATGATACTTTATCACACTTTCCTAAGATAGGGTTACACTTGAACATATTATGATAGATCTATAATGGTTATTATATGCATAATTTAATGTTACATAATATAGTTATAACTATGTGTGAAGTAGGTGATTAATTTTAATTTATGTGATATTTTGAGATAGTTCAATGTGTTTGTGTATCTCCTTTTGTCTGAACTAGCTTGCAGTCGTGGAGCGTGAAAAGATAAAGCTTCGGATGATGGATCAATTACTGCTACAAAGGAAGACACAGTCAAATCCATGATCAATGAACTTTTATGAAGCACAATGCCCTTGAGCTTCTATTTCTATGCACGGTTTGAGCCAAGAATTTTCAACTAGCGGTGGTTATTTCATAAAGAGAAAAAGTATTGTACCTATACAACTACATGTCCCATGATGCATGATCAATTCTCATTCAGTGATCCATGTTTCTAGCTTTTCTTTAATAATTTTATGTTAAAGAATAAGTATATTTCTTACTGAGAAATAACAATTGTAATAAAGTTTTAAAATCTTTTGTTATTATTGCTCTGAGACTTCTTCTATAAAAGCAGGGAGCTCTCATATGCGATAGTTAGTTGGCCACATAATATAGTTGGACACATAATGGAATCATCTAAACCAAGTGTGGTGTATTACATTTGTAAAAACAACATGGACATTGTGGCAATATTTGTTGCCATAACCCCCTAAATATTTGACCTAGAAAATAAGCTAATGTTGCTACAACAGAGCCTGATGAACATGATCAGTATTTTGCATTCATCTCATCAAAAGAAGGCTCGCAAAGTCCATAGAGTGGTATTTTGAATCAAGAGATTCAAGACACTACACATGTCGAAAAGATTAGTATGCTCCTTTACAATTTATTTAGATAAAAAAGAAAGTCTTTATCTATGTGATGGTCTCACATACTTTCTTCTAGGACATGGCGATGTATGCATAACATTAGATAATATTGCTACATACAATTTGTTTGACTATCTTCTAGATTAGATTGTGTGTGGAAAATATTAACACAATCTAATCCAGAAGATAATCAAACAAATTTTAGCATGGATTGTGGAAATTTGATAGCATTAATGCTACGTACACTTCCAAAATTGTGAGATATGTTCTATATATGGATAAGAATTTGTTATCTATCGTCAAAGTTACTAAGAATACACATCTTAGTAAGTTTTATGAATAACAAGTGTGAAGTCACTCACACTAATAACAAGTTGATAGCCCTTGGAGTTGGTGACAACAATTTACACAAACTTATGGACACGTGTACATCAAACTCATATGCCTTAGCAACAGAAGATAATAGTGATGCAATTTGGCACAAGAGATATGGTCATCTAAATTATCATTATCTAGCTAAGTTAACCAAGATTAATATGGTTTGTGTTCTTCCTACAATACAGAATCAACAACATGAATGTGTAGGTTGTCAACTAGGAAAGCAACTTGATTTCCATTTGTAAAAGGGCAGTTTGAGAGAGCACAAAGTCTATTAGATCTTGTTCACATGGATATATTAGGTTCTACTAGAACTACATTCATAAGTGGGTCTAGATATTTTTTTTCTAATTGTAGATTATTGTTCAAGGTAAATATGGTTGTACTTCATGAAAGAAATTTTGAATCTTTTAGTTTTTTTGAGATGTTTAAATCTTTGGTTGAAAAACAAATAGACATACAACAAAGTTATAACAAACAAACATACCAACACTCTCCCTTAATGAAAATCCTAATATGATTTGTCATTACAACAATTTGACCACATAAGCACTACACTAATGAATGTGAATATAGCTCACTGTGCAAACAAACAAAAAATAGTGCAATCACACCTCTTGTTGAGTTGTTCATTTGGACCAACTAGGTCTTGAACCTAGTATCTTTTGTTTGTTGCTAGAGTGATCTACCAATTGAGCTATTACCCCTCTTAGCAAGCCCATCGTCAATTTGGGTGTGGCTTCATCCAATCATATATAGGGCTAAAGATCTAACACCCCTAAAGTCTAACATGTTCTTGGTATACATATTGATCTTATGCAAGTACAAAAGATATATTATTACATAACATTTGAGTTGATTTTTTGCAACCACTCAAAAATATCACCAAATTTACTTTTGATTCATTTTATTTATCTCGTGATTTTTTATTTTTATCACTTGATTAAGATTACTCTTGCCCATTGTAGTTGTCAAAGCGACTTTTGAACTTAGGGCAACATCAAGAACCACTAATTCGAGCCCCCATACTGCAATCCTAGGTTCATCATGCTCTAAATAACTATTTGGGTCTTACACAAGAAAAACAACCTACCTACTAGATTCCTTCATTAATGAATGCATCGAATTTAACCTTTCTCATAGATGGACATTACCAACTATAATACCAATTAGCTCAACTATGCACAACATTTCATGTGTAATATGCTTCACATTTTTAAATTTTTTACCATGACTGACATATCATGAATATTTCTAAAATTCCAACAATATAGTTCAACCCATTACTAATGTCAGGAATATATTTTACAATTTAAGCAATAACCCACAATTTAAGCATGAAAAATAGGGATGTGAGAGATCAAAAGACAAGATAATGAAGTGAAATATTAACCATTGGAGCTTACAAAATACCAATTTTTTTCAAGTACACACCTCCAATGTCTTCCCTTGCATTTTGAATTCCCATTTCAAACAATCAACACTCACTTTTTTCTGCAAATGCCCTCTTCTTTGCATCAAACAATGTTAAGGGCTTGAGGCTCATTCTTTTTTATTGAAACACAAGAACTTTTTCCAAAAGTTGTGTTCCTCTTTGTCTTCTCCCTAAACAAAGTTGTCCTATCTTCTCTCAACAAGCACCATCATTGAAGACAATATCCTTCACATTCAATTTTTTGCTTACTCTCTTACACCCTTTTTCTTCCTAGCTCATTGGTCATATGTTTACTATTTTCATATTTTCCACAATGCATTTTACCTTTTTTCAAGTAGTGTTACTATACTTTAAGTGAATGCCGAAATTGTTTTCTTGATTCTCAAAATAATGATTTTTAGAATTGAACTCATATCAAGAACTATTTAACTAGTTTAAACAATTACAAATATCATTTTAATTATTTTACTTGCAATTTTCATTTCTTTTTAATCTCAATTCCCAAATACATTAAACACCAATTACAATATAGAGCTTCATTTATCAAAATGCAAGCTAAAATTAGGAAATATATAATCGCAATGCACACACATTCAAGATTTACCCACAACAAAGACACTAGAATTGCCATCAATCTGGATTTAGGTTTACTTGTGTCTCATATAACATCTCATAGTCAATTCAAGTACTATAAAGATTAACACCCGAATTAAATCTAATGAGAAATCTCAATAAATAACCTAAACATATATATTTACTTGAAAAAACAATGTTATACTTGCATATTCAATTACATAGAAACATCAATTAATAGGATACACCATACAAAATACATAATCGTCACATTCAAATCACTTCATACTAATGAACCTCATCTAAACATGTATCTATGATAAGTGGAAAACATCCAAAATGCCAACATAATAATAATATCCAAAATAAATAAAAATTCAATACAAAAATTGTATCTATAACCATTTGATTATTAAAAAAATTAAATATAAGACTTAGAACTAAAACTAATATCACAAAAAACAAGTGCAAATGCTAGAGGCATTACAAAGCATATTTTTAAAGACAATTTTGATAGTTTTTACCTATTCTTAATGGGTAGAGATGGATTTTCTTATTCTTAATGGGTTGAGATGGATTTTCTTTAAAAGGAATTTTTTATTATAAAAAAAAACAATTTTATTACTATAATTTTAGAATATTATTTTTCTTATTAACTTTTCTTAAAATGCTTATAAACAAGTGTTTTGAATATATAGAAGAATAAGAGTGTTATGATTATGCAATTAGAGTTTTCTTTTTGGCTTCTTGTGGTTTCAGTTGTGATTTATGATTGTGAGGTATGGGGCAACAATGCATCAGCAAGTGGAGACAGATAGAGAGACTGCAAAAACATTTAATCACATGTAGCCTTAAGATTAAATCATCTATTATGTATGAGATTGTCTTGGCAAAGATAGGCTTTTCCTATTGAAGTGACGGTTGTGTGTTGTTTGTTGGGCTATTTAAGAAGATTAGAGAGCATGAAGCCACATTGCTGGCCAAAAATGGTAGCAGAAGAGAAACTGAACAAAAGAAAGAGCATGTGGATGAAACAAAACAAAAATGGTTGAATAAGTGGGATATTAAAATAAGTGAGTGCCTAAGCACCAATGGGGAAATAAAAGCATATGCTCAAGGCAAATTCAGGGAAAGCATGTAGACTAGACATTAGGAGGAAAAAGGAGTACTACATCAAACATTTTAATTCCACACATGATCATACTCAAAAGAACTACATAGGTATGGAAATAAAATGAAAAGCAAAAATGTTAATTACCTAGATAAAAACTAATTCACACCAATTAAGATGTGAAACCCGAAGGTGGACGATACCTAAAGAAGAGTGGGCATATAGAAGATGTTATTACACTCAAGATGTGGTAGAGACAGAACCACATTACAACATAGAGTGCTCAGCCTACAAGGATATTCGGACCAATTACATCGATATGCTAAATATGGACACCTTGAGCGAGTTATTTGAAAAAGAAAAGATTATAAAGGTTGCAGATTTCCTTATCAGGATACACAGCAAAAGATCCAAGTTGCAGAAGGATAAAGAAATCTAATGGTGAGAGCCCTTTGTTTGTGCCTACATTGCTTGTGTTGTTAGCTATCAGTAGGTCCCAAATACTACTTATCCTCGTGGATGTTATTAAAAGCTTTCATTCAATCATTTAAAGTTTCGGAATAAAAATTGTGTTGTAATCATACAACTTTGGCAATCAAGCAAGGGAGGAGGTTCCTATGCAACATCAATCTTCTAAACGTGTCCCTTCATATCACTTTATATTCCGAAGTGAAGTTTTGAAATGTATTGAGACTTCCTTGGGCAAGTTTATAGACTTAGAGATATAACTGGGAAACCATTTTGACATGTCACGCTAAGAAAGTTCTACGATTGAATTTAAGACAATTAGACAATAGCCCCAAGAATATTAAGTTGTTTCTACAGTTACATCTCCCAGCAGATACATGTCAGAGTTCTTATTAAACAGCCACCTTCAACTGTTCATTTGTACCCATTTTGCAATAAGATATTGGAGGATTCAGATTTACTTTTCCAGTTAACTTTTGCTATCAGAATTCAACTCTGTAGTTTTGAAGTTAAATTGATTGACCTATGTTTCATGAACAATGATTGACAAGAACCTATCTCTAATTATCAACATGGAATCTTTTCATATTAAATTCGATTTCAATCTTGTCTGAAATTTTGGAAATACTCTTTCGTTAAAAGGATTACACAACATGTATCAAACTTTGGAACTTTGGAACTTTGGACCTGCAAAAATCTAATTGTTAGAATTTCCATTTAACACAGAATGTTATCTTTCATTATACAAAAATTCTTAAACGCAATCAGAAACGTTTACAATGACTATGAGTCGACAGATTGCTAGCACATATTCTTCCCCAAACACATATTTCAAGGCTTTATACCAATGGTCAGTATTTCATGAGACCTTAACAGGAAATAAAAAACACATGACCATGAGTCGACAGATTGCTAGCACATATTCTTCCCCAAAAACATATTTCAAGGCTTTATACCAATGGTCAGTATTTCATGAGACCTTGACAGGAAATAAAAAACACATGACCATGAGTCGACAGATTGCTAGCACATATTCTTCCCCAAAAACATATTTCAAGGCTTTATACCAATGGTCAATATTTCATGAGACCTTGACAGGAAATAGAAAACATATGTAGATAACAAAAGAATGCAAACAAACAAATGGGATGATTTGTTGGCGTGATTCAAGTTCAAAAGCTTTAATGCTCAGTTGTGCTCATGTAGATAACAAAAGAATGCAATAAAACAAATGGGATGATTTGTTGGCCTGATTCAAGTTCAAAAGCTTTAATGCTCAGTTGTGCCGAGCAATTACTCCTAAAATTATCAAAATCCAATCTACTAAGATATCTATATCCCATGGCTAAATCAAAAGAAATTATCAACCAAATAATTGGACAAAAAGAAAGAGAAGTTTCGGTCTCATTTGCACAGACATCCCCCAGAAATGTTCATCCCTGTCACACATGCAACAAATGCAAATTTCGTAGTTCCTTGGGCCGAATTTTAATTTTAAGAATTGTCTCCATCATAAATATCATATTTAAACATAATTTAAATGTCCTTAGCAGTTCTATCAAACTCCCTAATGATCGGGACACCTCAAACCAGTTCTAGAACAAAACCTCTAAACGAAAAAAAATTGAGACATTTAGTGAGGGTAAAGTTAGTGCTAAGAAATTAAACAGTTACAACACATATTCCCTTAACATCGGAAAAGGAAGAAGGTGAACATGTTTGAGATACTGCAAACAAAAGCCCTGCAGTCGAAGTTGTCATTTGGAGCAACAAATGACAAGCATTCTGTAAGGGTCGTGGTCTGTGAATTGAACCCTTGGTGAACTATGCACTGCGAAGGAATGCAACAGTTGCAACACGGGTTCCCTCAACACCAGCAAAAGTAAAAGTAGGGTATGTCCGAATATGATCAAGATACTGGAACAGATTCTGCGAGCTGCTGTTTGGAGCCACGGATGAAGAGTCTCCTATAACTTCTTTGGAATCTGAACCACTATTTGATAAACTGTGATGGTAGTTATTGACTTCTTCAATAAGTTCATCCTTTGTACAGTTACAAGAGGTGATTACCTGGGCAATTAAACATGTGGGTTATACCTAAAACCTTGTATGCAAAATGAAAGATAAAAGACTGCACTTATATGAAAACAAAATGTTTACCAGAAGACCACCAGGAGCCACTAACTTTGAAACGGATGCCCAGTACATAATCCTGCGTATCTCAAGAAAAAGAAGACATTTTTTAATAACAAAGTTGCTAATCGCCTAAATACTACTTGAAATGTGCCAGCATTATTAGCATCACATCTGAAGCAAAGATACTATTCAAGTATTCTTGGACCAAAACATCAAAATGCAACTACACAGTTAATGCGATAAAGATAAGGCACAAAGTATGTAGAGCTAAGAAATTAAAGAAACGGTAACTAAATTAAATTTAAGCTAGTAATTTTGGAAACTCGTGTCAAACTAATACGATCACTACTGTATGCTCAGAGACTAGAAGCACAAAGTGACACAGAATAATACAAACATTGAGAAGAAGCATCCAAGAAAACGAGTGCAGCAAGTAAATAACTCCCATAGCAGATAATGCATTCATTTCAAAATTACTACCCTTGTGATATAGAAGAGAAGATATGTTGTGGACTGAATTCCTTCCACCTGTGTATTCCACAAGGTGAAGAGAGATAAGGACAAGTATGCATGTCTATAATGTCCCCTTCGTAACCAGTTCAGTATGGTGAACCGTTAGCCTATTCAGTTTAGCTCTCATTAGGGTTAGGGAAATTTGGAGACAATTTATCCAACAGGTTGGTAGAATCAGATGTTTATTTAAGCTCCACAAGTTATGATGTGGGTCATGCCTTTATCTGGAGTAGTTTCGGATGAGTTGTCCCATACTATTTTTAGTAAGTTTCTGGTGCTGACTAAGGTAGTCGTCAACATTTCTATTTTTTTTTATGGCAGTGAGAGCAGTGGATATCATTAACCTGATATTTGGTACAGTCTGGTAATTTTTAATTAAATAACAATAAGCTAATATTTTATAAAGTTAAATTAAATATTTAACTTTATTGTTATTTATTTTATTTTAAATTAAAGGCTATTTGGGCGCCAATATGAAAGTGTTGTACTAATATTTAATAAAAGGGGCATTTTGGAGATATGGACGCCACTTTATTAAGATGGTGATTTTATGTTAATGTTTTAAAAGGCAAAATACAAGAGGCTGACCCCTTTCTTGGAGGCTATAAGAAAAGTTTGAAAGCTCATTTGTGTTTCTTGGATTTGATATTTGATGTTACTTCTTGTTTTGGAGGAGATTGCTCTTCTTAGGGTTTGTGAGGACAAAATCCCTTACAAGGAACATTCTCTACATTGTTGAAAGACACAATCTGGATAATATCTTGGTGATTTCCCACAAAGATCACAGCTGGGCATTAATGGTGTTCTGATACCTTCTTCTTCATCAGTTCTCAAAGCTTCATATCTTTGAAGATTGTTCATAGTAACTGATTAAGAGGATTTTTAGAGTTTAATGCATATCTTTGGGTCTGATTTCTGCTTTCAGGCTGGCCATACCATTCAAGGACGGATGTGTTCACTGGAAGAGGAGGATGGTGGGGTTTGAAGCTGGTTTGATAAATTCTTAAGTGGCATTTGGAGTGTTCTCAGCCATTTCTATCCACCACACAGCCCTAGAAGGGTTTCTTGAAGTTTAGCATTCATTTCTAGTTCTACAATGCCAATTTGCATATTTTGTGAATAGCTCAAGCCATTTAATTGCTGCATTTTGTGGATATGTTGGAAATACGTTGTAATTCTATTTTATGAACTGAGTTGCTCTTACTTTGGAAAAATATTGTATATTCAGATCAGAAATTAAATCTGGAATTTTCAGCCTTATGTATTTCTAAATATTGTGATATCGTTATATCAGGATTTAACTATATAGGTTTTGAGTCAAACTCATTAACCCATGTTTCATGACTAGTGGTTCACAAGAATCCATCTCTCATGAGAACGAATGGAACACTTAACACTCATTGCAAGTATCTTTATTATATGCACTTTATGTATCATTCAAAACCATTGCAAAAACAAAACTAAAACAAACAAAAAATCAAGGCAAAACAGGGCAGCATACTACAGTCTGCATACTTCTCAAATTATTTTGCTATACATCTTTGACTTGCCACTGTCTGAAACTAACACAGAAGAGTGTGACTAACCATGGCTGGTGCTTTAACTCAATCAACGTCCAATAAATTGATCAAGAGCACATAGGTTGGTAAAATAAAAAAATGTATGGAAGTGCGACCGGGCACATCTTCCCTTATGTTGATGTTCAAATTTGAAACCTGCATAACACAAAAAATCTCACAAATGTGGGATGTAGCGTGCCAAATAACCTTTGCGATTCTAGAAGCCAGCTCCTCATGAAATCTTCAAGAAATTGATTTCAAACTTTACATGAAAAAAAGAAGAAAATTGAAAATAAATCAAACTCAAATGCAATAACAAAAGGTGAAGATCACAGGCATTAATTTGCAAGAGCTTAATTGACTTAGAACTATGAATTAGGGATACATATGCAAGATAAGAAACAAAAATAAAATATATTGGAGAAACTCAGAAAATTGAAATTGAGCATAATCAACCAGAACATTTTACTTTGTCTACAAAATAAATTAACAAACAAATGTGAGAGGCCAGTTGCATAGTCACGAAGTTATTATTGATGATCTTCAGTGATTACAAAATATTTTTCCTTAAGGCATGCCAAAATGCCAGAGTTTCACCAATGAAAAACCACTCCCTTTGTTTGAATGAACAATTACATATATATAGATTGAGAAGAAGTTTTGGAAAAGAAAAGAAATCGTTTTCTAAATGCAAAAATCTCCACTTTAGTTAACTATGGTCTTCTCACCTTTTCCTGTCTTTCATGAATTTTATGTTTTACTTTTCTGTGGTTTTCTTTAATACATTCAAGGCATGCAAAATATAAAGCTTTCGCTTTGAATTTATCCAAATCCTTTGTAGCATAGATGAAAACCTCACAAAATCCCTTAGTACTCATTAGTGAAAAACTGCAACAACTTACCTAAAAACTTGCCTATGATTTTTACTAAAGCTCGTCAATAAATCGCTAAAGCCTAGTGATTTTTCATAAAAAATTTGCCTAAATGAATATAGATTCATTTTTTTCACCTAAAGATATCAACTTTATATGATATATGCATTTTAGAAAAATGATTGATGGCAATTTAGGGAATGTGATTACTGATTTAGGGTACACAAACCCAAGAGGACCCAAGGGCCACCCAAAAAACACAATAAAATGTGTAATTTTTAAAAACATTTTATAAGCAAAAAGTGTCAATACCTGATTTCGCTTTTATATGATAAAATTGTGAAAATGGTATTGGACCCAAAATCCCATGAGGGCCATTGCTTCTTGACCCTACTAGAAGTGTTAACCCCACACCCTCATGAGAAGTGCTGCCCCTCAACCCTATTAGGGTCTCCACTCCCAAACCCCCATTAGTTATTAGGATCTCTTGTCACATAAAATACTTGATTACAATGAGTGGGTGACAAAGAACTGGGATGTAGCTCTTGAGTGTGCTAACTTAGATTTTCTTCTCACACAACTTGCAAAACACCTCTTTATATGAGGCAACTTATATGTTACATGGCTAGCATGTAACGTACACCCCTGATTTCTTTTTCTTCTTTTTTTTTTCATTTTTGCAATTTTTTTGACAAATAAACTTAACAAGATGAACATGCATATGATATTAAACTGAGGCATAGGTCTGATGAAACATTGTTCCACATACATATAGCTTCAAATACAAGTTTCTTGAAGTTTTCTCATTACAATTGTTAGTTCATTACACCTTATGTTTTTCCTTAAAGAACATACTATGAAATACCTCATAAAAAGAGTTCCAGCAGATATACCACAGTTCTGAAAATCAGCAAAAGGAATGACAAGTCTGCTACCAAGCCATGACAGCCATGTAACACTCCAGAACTTCTACTAGCTCACTCTGCAATGAACTCCCTTTCAGTTAACACAGCTCCAGCTGAAAATCCACTACTGAAAATGGAGGGAAAGAGCCTCCAACAAGTCTGAAACACTCCAGCAGAGGTGCAGGTCTGTTCTAGGCATCAAAATTGGGGAAAATAACATAATAAAACCCCTCCAAAATACCCTCAAACAGCCAGCACAGTATTGCAGGAGTCAAACATCGCTTGATAGACCAAAATGAAGGTTTATAATCTCCCAAAAACTCAGCACTAGCACCAGAAAACTTACACCTTACCTCTAGGCAATGGAGAAACTTGCATAAACACCTTCCTCTTGAAAAAATAAATAACAGCAAACTCATCAAAAAAATATGGAAAGTGGTTGCCCAACCATGGAGAGTTGATTAAATGCATAGTTGAAAACTCGCAGACTACTCAGCGAGTAATCAAAAACTCGCGAGTAGTTTTAGCTGGCAAGTTTTTACCACTTCAACTCGCCGAGAAGTTAGCAAAAACTCGCAAAGAAGTTGGTAGAAACTCGCCGAGTTTTTACAAAAACTCAGCGAGTCTGTGCCAATTACTCGGCCGCAGCAACATATAAGAATTTTATTGTCAAACTTAAAGTTTCATTTGGTTTTTTTGAGTTCTTGTTTGCTGCTCAAGCCACAAAACACCCTCCCAAGCTTATGCAAGGTCATTTGCAAGCATTTTAGTCGATTTGAAGCGAATTTGAAGCACATTTGAAGCGGATTGAAGCAAATTTGAAGTATATTTCCTAGGGAGTTCAAACACGTCAATTTTGGGAGAAAAATGCTTCAAAAATGAAGAATCCAAAGGCCCCTTGACCCCACTCGGGGCTGCCGCCGCCATAACCCCACCTCCAAATTTAAAAACAAAAGAAACTGATGGGTAAATTGTGTTGAATTAAGTTGATGTTTTTCTACCTATTTTACTGAATTCCCCTGTCCCCAACATCCCTCCATCCATGTGCCCCTAAAAGGTGTTGGAACATTGTTTTATCTCCTTTTTGTTGCATCTAGGTTTGTAGAAACTCAATAATGGCATTTCCTAAGTACTCTAAATTGCTTTAGAGTCTAATAAACAAGATTTAACACCATTTATTCCAAGATGGAGGTCAAGCCACAACTAGTTGTGCCGAGCGAGTAGGCACAACCACAGTGGACTCCTAGGACTAGAGCCTCTACCTCTCCCCTAGTTTTTACTAGAGCTAGGAGGAAGAGGTAAATTGTTTTGATGTTGTATTTACTTATAGTTTTACAAAGACAATTTGCTATTTTAATTTTGCTTCATACTGTTAGGCTACCAGCCATCAGCACTCCACATGAGGATGTCATTTTGTACCCAATTTGCATTTAAATGTATCTAGACTCCGCTTGTTTCTTTTTTTTACTCATTTACTGACTCAATAGATGCATCTCATTGAATTTTGCAAAAAAAATGCATTTCTAATTAAATTTAAGCAATTTTGTAAGTTGTCGAGTTTTTGCCAAGTTTTTTTTGCAAGCCTTAATGAGAAGTTGCTGAGTTCGAGTATTTCAACTATGATTAAACTAATACCCAGAAGTGGATAATGGTTGCCCTGGCTGCCATGAATCAAAAAAGGGGATCAACCTATAGTGCTGAAGGTGTAAAGCCAGATACATGGTCTCATTAAACTCTGAAATCGATCAAATACCCAAACTCTAGAGTCTGAATTAAAAAACCATATAAATCTTCATTCTTTTAAACTCTCGAAGCACCAAAAACTCATGCAAACCAAGTGTATTCCTTGACTGAAAATACTGAACCAAATAGGGTGGATTTGCCACCACCAAAACTAGAAAGATTGCAGGTTTTTTGTCCTCAACAACTCCACAAATAACTCCAAAGCTCATATTAAGATCTTTGTATGCATGAAAACTCTAAATGAAGAAATGAGAGCCCAAACTCCAATTTATAGAGTTTGGAGGGAAATTAGGGCATTCAAATTTTTGAATATTTTATTTCTCAGAAAGAGGCCCCCCATAACTGTTGATGTTTGTAGCTTCGATCAGATAAAATAATGATTATATTAATATTATGAGAAAAGATCAAATTATGTATACATATATACACATCAACATATATATAATAATAATAGATATTATTATATATATATTGATACATATACATATATTCATATATAATAGTAATTGTTCTCTTCCCATAATACTAATATTATGATTGATCGATTAACATCATATATACATATCCGATGATCAAATGCTTAATGATCAAATATAGTAATCATTGATTCATAGAATAATCAATATTATAATGACCGATTATCAAATCCCGATTTATATCGGTTAAACTTCATTGTATAAAGATCGGTTTGAATTGATTTGCATATTACCATACACTCCGATCATTATCGGGTGTTACATATATTCCCCCCGATTATTATCGGGTGTCATTTATACTGTCCCGATTATTATCGGGTGCTATCCTGCGACCATTATCAGGTAATACTATGCACCGATTATATGCATTGAACAAATACAGATTGATATCTGTTAAGAAGAGTTGCGTTCAGCAGGATTAGTGTAGAGGCATGTCGTTAGGGTGGCATGTCTCTACACGTAGAGACA